>SDVV010043557.1:0-10240 GCA_016164225.1 Gammarus roeselii
TATATTTATATTAGCACATGTTTTTAGTATTATTTGTGCGTGCATGATGTGCAACTATGTAATGAGTGCAGGATACCAGAATGGGAGAAGAGAAAAATAACATAAGATAAATAACATGCCAAACTGAACAATCCACATATATTAGTTGGAAACGGAATCAAATAATATATAAATAAATAAACATATAAGTACATAAATGTCATATCATGCATTGTAATACACACATTTATTATACTGTATTAGCTGGGCCTCAGAGTCCACAGCCGATGGTGCGCGCGGAAAAGGGGTTGGGCTCCAGAGTCCTCAGTCGATGGTGCGCGCGGCAAGAGTTTTGCATTGGATTCTGGGACCCAGAGTAGTGTATACCGGAGCAAGAACGGCATTCTAGAGTCATTTTGGGCGGGGCGGGGGGTAGGGCGCAGTGCATGCAACCTGACTCACCGAGCGTACGGGGGTTCGTGCAGAAACGGGGGGCGGGGGCGTAGGGTACCGGAACTGGTTTGGTGCCCCGAGTCACCAAACGGATAGTTTATACATGTTAACGGGATATATATTTACATAAGGTTATTAGCATTTCAATGCTTGAGGGGATATTGCAACTTCGTTGCTTTCATATTGCATTTCAATGCTGGGTCCTCTGAATGTTTTTTTACGGGGATATTGACAAACATACATTTATAAGATATTTTTTATTGATAATAAAAATTACAAAATAATTTACAAGCTGTATTAACGTCAAGACTCCACACATATTCTTCTAGTACGATTGTTGATTTCCATACACGTTCATGATGAATTTTTCAACCTTGTTATCCTTTTCTTCGAGGTACGATGTTGATCAATTTACACGTGCCATAGATTCAATTAGCTTCTTGTTATTTTCTTCGATTGTTTTATCTACGATATTCGCCACGAATTCATTTGCAGTCATATTATGACCGAATCTCACATTGCATGTGATTTGTCTATAGACGTATGAGCTTATTTGTAGATCGATTAAATAGAATACAACCAGCAGTGTTGTAATTACAGTTATGGTATATATCCTTAGACGATGTGGTGATAAACGTAATATATCCATGTTTGCTAATGTTTCAATGATATATTTAAAACTCGGTTATATATAAATGTATATATATATACATCATCATAAGCATGATGCCACCAAGACACTGTCGCCAAATATACCCTGGGTTTCCTCTCCCCTGCACGACACCCTAAGATGGAGGCACCGCATACCTGTTTCAGACGAGACCGATACCGGGTTTAAATGAGGGTGATACCTGTTCCCACCTTGCGGTCATACAGGTACGAACACGGTGCTACTTCCGTGGCAGGCTCTGTACTCCGTTCACGCACCGCCTCAGTCACATCTCTGCACCGGCCACGAAAGGTTCTACGGTCATTAATGCGTTGATATACATATTGTATTGATGTATCGGTGTTACGATACGTGTTATTGTCGATGTTTTTTTTATGTGTGCAGGTTATTTAGAATGTTTCCATGCTAGTAGGTTGTATTTACTTCATGTTATTTACCTGTCTTGGTCCCTGTCAGTATCGCACTACTCTATCATACTGTCATAACAGCTGCCTAGTGGGTGGCACTACCTGAACTGGTCAGATCGGGGAAAAACACGTTACATCTTGTTATTTGCGTGTTATGCTGTGATTTATACAGTGATCGTAAACCAGTGATGCTTTATTGTACCAGTGTGATGGTACGTGTTATTGTAGATGGATTTATGTGTGATGTTTATTTTGAATGTTTCCGTGCTACTAGGAACATATTTATTCCATGTTATGTGCCAGTCATGACCCCCCTGTCAGTATTGGTTCTCACATGGTCACACATGCTGGTTGGTAAGTGTCACTACCTCCCACAAGTGGTCCGAGCGGGAAAAACACGTTACATCTTGTTATTTGTGTGTTAGGTTATGTTATGCTGTGATTTATTCAGTGATCGTATACAAGTGCTGCATTGTTATGTTGGTGATACTGTGTATCATAACGTATCCCAAAATGCATCTAGCTCATCCTCCTTCTCTTCAATTTTCAATAATTCATTTTCGTAAAATGCTTTTGGCATTTTATCCAGGGTCTGAATGATTGCATTGACGTCTGGAGTTATTACTGTCTTATTTATCAATAAACTTTTCAATAGATCAATTACATGAACACGGCTTTGGACATTGGGATGGTTAACAAACCCATTCGATTCAAATATAAGTGCTGAGTTAGTTTTAAGATAGTGAAGCAAACCAGGGGATAGTGTCTTAGCGACGGGAGGTAATGAGACCGTATATTACTGCAACATCGTCGCCATTTTGTGGCTCATTTTGTTTTATCGGTTCCTGTGTGACCTCTGTAGATATGCTATTGCGATAGAGACCGTTGATAAAATTTAAAAATTTCAGTTATTTTTCAGGCGATGTATTCAAATCTAGCATTTCGTCTCAACGCCTACTCAATCTTTGACTGTGATACGTACTGCTATGTTCTGCTATTTCTGGCCCTGTTGTGATAGATATGGGTGCCGCGCTACCGCTCATATGAGTTGTTGTAAATTTATCCATCTTGGATTTTAAAACAAGGTAATAAATCGATTCATCCATGGATTATTTTTGTCAAAAAACTGACTGCTGCAGGTAATAGTAAATTTAACAGAAACCCTCCACGCACGGTTGATAATGTTTTCCTTATGACCTCGGAAGATTTACTCCCAGACGATTTACTGCCCAATTGTTTTATTATAGAATTGAATTTATTTATCCGTGACTTGGTTAGTTTATCACAGACCAATTTTCCGCTCTCTATATTTCTAAATATTTCGCAGATGATCTTAACTTCCTTATCACTTGAATGTTTGATGAGTTGACTACGTTCGGATGATTTTAGTTGATTTATTTTATTATAAAATATCAATTTTCGTTTCAAAGTAACTTTATCACACATCACGACACAACGTTTCCTTCATTAATCCCCGTAGGTTTGCTGTCTTGATAATCCGTATATATCACGTAGATTTGCTTTCTTCCTCGTTTAATTCGGCTCTTCAATACCTTAATAGCAATATCAGGTTTGTCACACTGAACCAGTTCCTGCCTGTAGGCAAAACCTTTGATGGGTTCATCAGGATCGAGTGGCGTTATTCCATAGGTCGTAGGGTAATGTTTTTGATTAACACGTGAAATACGAAACACTTCTTTCGTGAACTTTGGTTCGTGTCCTCGCCTAAATGTCTTGAGACTGGGATCACTGCACTGTAAGCGTACGTACGCTCCCACCTTTAATTGTATACTGGGCACTTTTATACTTTTACGTCGTATTTTATACATTTCCGTTAGCAAGGCTCGAATTTGCTTCGGATCGTTCAACAAATAAACGTCAAATGGGTTCCGTCCCATTAATGATGAATGTTGTGTCATATTGTATGTCGTTACAAGTACTTGCTAATCATTTATATAGCGTTCAGTCTTTTTTGCATGCATATATTTTCCCAATTTAAGTTTTATAGTCCGTATAACGCGGTCTGCTGGGGAAGCTTTGATGATGGCAATCGGCAACTGACTATTATTCAATGTACCTTTAATTTTTATACATTTATTTCTGACAACAGACTTTTTTAATGAATCTTAAATTTATATATATTTTTTCTTTCTCTTTGCATATGCATTCCATCAAGGACATGCTAAAGTCAAGGACCCGTTCTCCATCACCAGGTAATTTTTACAACTCTAATGTCAATTTACCATTATGTTTGACAATATTCAATATTGTTCTCGTATGTTTTTTTCCAGCAATTGATTTAACCTATCATTTCTCAACAGATCATGGAAACAACTCGATCGCAGGTGAACCAGATCAATCCGGATCTTCAGGAATGATGAGGTGTGTGTTATATATTTTTATATATATTCTACTAAATAATGTTTTTAGACGTGAAGACCGGAGCAGCTTCTTCCAGCGAATCAGGGCTATCCGCTGGCCAGTCATTGGCCAAACTATCAGGGTGATCCTAAGTACGGTGACCCAAACTACCAGCGTCATCCGCTGCAGAGACCGCCGATGCAGGCACAAGCATACGCGAAATAGACTCGAGCTTATCATCCATCAGGATCCTTTTACCAAGTCGGGCATATACAAAGGTTAGTGTATATTTTAAATAATTATTACATCTTCACCATAGGTTGTCTTCCTAGGGGTTGTCTGCCTACCTCATGTGATTGAATACGCTCCAGCATGATTTCCTCCTGACTGAGGAAGCTAGCTATAAAGTCAGGAGTCAGTACAATTCTAGACTTGTGCATTTTTGATTTAATGTCTCCAAGCGATACACTCGATAAATCCTATTTTATTATAAGTCATATTCAAAAATATTAAATGTTGGTAGAGCCGTTGACAAAATTTACAGCTTCAATGAATGCAAACCTTTGGAGAATCCGACTATAGGTGAATGCACGATTGATCATCTGGTTAGCTGTACCCTACCGTTGTAGGCAAACAGGTTACAACATGTATAATATACTAATGTTTAAAAGGGCGTGTGATGCAGCCTAGATATTAGTTCTGCTTATAAGCTCGTTGACGTCACACCTTCCTCGCAATATGTAAGTAACAAGTCATTTTTATTCTTGAGATTTCTTTGCTATTTGTATTTTTTTAAGCGACCGTTATATGTTAAGCTACATTGTAGTGTTTTTATTCTTGTAGAATGAATCAAAACGATATGGTAATAGCGGATGCGCCATTGTTGGAGGATGCAGGGAATGTCCCTAGCGCAAGCCACGCAATATCCGTAAGCCCTACCGTAAGCGTCGCATTATCCGCAATATCCGCGAACCCTAGCGCAAGCCCGCGACCTGGTGGTGGTGGTGGTGGATACTTTCCGTCTTCGGAACAACGCGGAGTTCAGCCTACAGCTGCGTTGGATGCGCCCTTGGCGCCGTCTCCTGTTGGACAGTTTGTTACTCAGTCTACTGCTCCGGCACTACCCGGAGTTCAGGCTACTGATGATCCTATCGTTACTCAGTCTACTGCTCCGGAACTAGCCGGAGTTCAAGGTACTGATGATCCATTCGTCGCTCAGTCTACTGTTGCGTCCTTGATTGCGTCTCCTGATGAATCATCTACTGATTCTTTTGGTGAGGCTATATTTCACCCACCAACCTCTGAAGGTATTTTGTACCACCATTTCGTAACTTCGACATTTATCCCAATCACTGAACACGTCAACATATCATCCATGATAACATTAGGATGAAGGGATTTAGTGCAGCACATTGAACCAAAATTAGGAACATTCCAGAGACTCCAATGCACCGCGAAGGTTAAAATGGGGAAAACAATGGAGGATGCACATATAGATGACAAGGACTGGATATTAAACACAAAAGCGATCCAGCTGACAAAAACAGTGGATTTAAGTGAATTGATTGAGGATCACGGGGTAGATTTACAAAATAAATTAGAAGTACAGGAGCTAGAAGGTAGTGGCTGGAGCATTAATACAGTAACCGCTGTTGAGCTGAAATTCTACAAGATAGGGGCTAAAGAAACAAAACGAATGGGTTGTTATGTTCCTTGGCCCAAAAATTGTCTAGGCATGTACCATATAGTAAATATCAAGACAAAAAAGAATAATTGTGTCCTGACAAGCATGGTCGCCCATTTTCATTTACCTAAAAGTACAAACCTCTCAATTGATAGACGTGAATCAGAGTTAACTTACCTTCCCGTTCAGAACGCATATTTCACCTTCCCAAATATTCCCATGAACACACCTGTGGCTTTAGAAGATTTACCAAACATAGAAAGAGATTGTGATGTCAACATAAGACTATATCAACTCACTAAAGAGAAAGAAGGTTACGGGCTGGTTAGTGTATACAGAGGCAGTTTAGAGGCCAGTGAGGAGTGCACGATCCATTTAGTGCAAATCTTAGATACTAATCATGTCGCCCTAATACCATGTTTCTCTACATTTATGAAAACATTCAGAAATTCAAAGATTACAAATCACTTTTATTGCTCCTTCTGCATGCAAGGCATGCACGAAAGCAAAAAAGATGGTCACGTAAAATTATGTTCGTCCACTACAGGCTTGCAAAACATCGGTATGCCTGAAGAAGGCGAAATGTACCAATTCTCAGCTATGCATGCAACAATGAAACCCCCTGTTGTATGTTATTATGACTGTGAATCTGTGTTGGAGCCCACCCAAGAGGGGAAACATGTAGTCAACATCACAAGTTGTGCATGAACAGCTATACTCTTGTGGATAAAGATGGGAAAATTGTAAAGCACAAAGTAGTCGATTCGACTACAGTTCCCCTTGAGGAGATGGAGACACATCTTGTTAAGAATATGTTGCTGGATTTTAATGAATACATGTCAACTTTACCATTGTTTTCATCCCCGTCCTCACAAAACAAGACGTGAAAAAAATATTGCGAAAGCAAAACATGTGAATGCTGCGGAGACGCTTTTGTAGAAAAGGGTAAAATACGTGTACGTCATCATAACCATTACGTTGAGGGGGTCTTCGGTCCCAATAAAGAAGTGATAACAGGAAACTACATTGGGGCTCTTTGTTCTAATTGTAACATGAGAATAACGGAGAAACTCAGGTTCATGCCTTGTATTGCTCACAATGCAACGGCCTATGACATGCGCTTCATACTGAGAGGATTGGACGGTAAAAACTTTTCCACAATAAATGTTTTGCCAAAACAATCATGTAAAATGTTCAGCATCTCTGTCTCCTTGAATGATGTCACGAGCAAGTACGGTGCCAAGTTCATCGACTCGTTCTCATTCCTCAACTCAAGTTTAGACAGTCTTGCCAAAAATCTTAAAGATAGTGGGCATGACATGTCACTCCTCAAATCCCATCTCACAAGTCTCGGTTACAGTGACAAGGTTCTAGACCTCTCTGTTCGAAAAGGACATTTCTGCTACGAAGCCATCATATCGGATTCTGTGCTGGACCAAACTGACATCCCATCACAACAAGCCTTCTACAGTCAACTTCGAGGCAAAGGAATATCGGACCCTGATCATGCCAAAGTGATCGAAATGTGGGAGGCAGCAAACTGTAAGACGTTGCGTGATTACATGATCATATACACCTGCTCATCGACCCGCTGCTGCTATCCGAAAACTTTCGGAAGTTTAGGGAGACCATGACACGCGACTATACCCTAGACCCCGTCAATTTTGTGAGCGTCCCTGACTTTGCAATGCAAGCCGCCCTCTACGAAGGAAAGATGAAACTAGCGCTGGTCAAAGATATCGATCTCCTGCACTTGATTGTCAAAAACACACGAGGCTGATTCGTGACGTCGACGAAAAGTCTTACCAAGATGAACAATCCCCGATGCAAAGATTATGACCCTGCATTACCCGTGTCTTCAGCAGCAATGTGGGACTTTAACATGCTTGAGCTAACCCCTCATCATTGGCGAAATCCTCGAGCTCACACGGGAAAAAATTCAAGCCTTCGACTTGATAAACACAGACTGTTCTGGCGAGTATACGTACATTGTCTGCGTGGATGCCCAAGTCAGCGATGATGTTGCAAGAAAAACAGATGAGCTGCCACTCCTGCTACATCACAAAGAGATTACCTTGGATGATGTTTCACCTTTCACAAAAAATCTCTTGACTGGCTCAGAACACATCAAAAACAGAAAACGAGCAGATCATGAGCTTGATGCTAGCCATCTACATCAAACTGACAACCTCGTGGCCCTGGAACTTCTCCAAGTACTCCTCTGGCAAGGACTGGAAGTCACCAAGGTTCATCAAATTTTTCGCATCAAGCAGGAACCGATCTTCAAAACTTGCATCATGAAAAATATCCAGGAACGTCAGGAGTCTACGAACTCCTTTGAAAAGTCCCTATTCAAACTTTGATCCAATAGTATATCCGGTAAACTATTGTTCAACCCGTCCAACAGAAGTCTAGAGGCAAAGGTCGTGTGCACCCCCAACGAGTTCCAAAAACACGCTGCCAACCCACTCCTAAAAAACTGCTACGCATTGGTCCCGAAACAGTCATCATGATACTCAAGCGAAAAAATATCCGAATGGTTCATCCATTTCAAGTTGGATTCTTCGTGCTTGAAGAAGCAAAAGCAAAAGTCTACAGCTTATTCTATGACACACTGAAGCCACGCTACGGTGACAACGTCTCACTCATCTACTCGGACACTGACTCGTTGCTGATCCGGTTCAAAGGCGTGTCCGACATTGAAGCGGAAATGCGCAAAGCTCCCCTGGCTGAATACATGGGCTTCTCCAACTATACCAAAAATCATCCCTTGTTCGATGAATCCAAGAAAGGACAGCTTGGACTACTGAAAAGCGAAACAGCTGATGACTACCCGAGTGAAATCATCTGCTTACAACCCAAGTGTTACAGCATGTTGCTTGAGTCCGATGCAACGAAATCGGCTGCTAAAGGTGTCAATTACCAGACACAAGCCAAAATCAAACATGAACAATACAGAGATATACATAACCAGAAAACATACACACACTTTGAGACAATACACAACATTCGTGCGCAAGCATGCCAGCTTCAAACTGTACGCACTATCAAAAACTGCCTCAGTAAATTTGAGAATAAGCGGTACTATCTCGAAGCACGCACAACTCTTGCCCATGGCCACCCGAACATTCCCAAAAAATCCATTGAAAATAAACCTACCGTCACTAAAAAGAGGAAGCGATGTGCCTTGGCTACTAAATCGATGAAGAAATGGATTTTAACATGGAAGAGACGCAAGCCGGGTGAGACCGTCTCTGGCGAATACACTCGCGAAGAAAGCACCTCCACGTCTACAAGATTTATCCTCTAAAGATTCATAAAAATGTAAATAATCCTTGTATGCTCTTAAGTATATAAAATATATAAATAAAATTTATAAATTTGTTTGATTGTCCTAGTAATAAGAGTATATATTGTTGTCTACAAGCGTTTTTTTGTCAGTATGACGTTGGACCCAGAGCAGGATGCAGGAACCGGAGGACTTTTTCGTCTATGTCTCATCGCTAGGCAGTAGCCAATTGTATCAAAACAATACGTCATCAAGTTTTACAAACAGTATTAATCCAGGTATACAGTTACAGGGAGAGTGGAGCGTAGGGCTTGTAGAAGTATTCTATAATGATTGGTTCAAGATAAAAAAGCATGATATACAATATAACATTGTAATCTACATAGACTATTTGAATGTTGAAAATGAACGAATCGGGCATGAAAAAAGCTTTGTTTATTCCTAGCGAGAATATCTCAGGCAATACATTGAAAGATTACATCTCCGAGCTAAAAATCAATATAAGAAAAAGGTCTGTTAAGGAAACAAATCGTTAGAAATGAAGGAAACTTGTTTGAATATGATAATTATACACGCCGCATAAAGTTCAATGCCTTTATTCTACAAAACATGTTGCAACACAAATATACTGAGGCTATGGTGAATTGGTACTTTGTCGGAGAAAGATCGGCTGATTTAATGGGTGGAGCGATATGTAAATATCATGTCAGTGAAGGTGGCGTAAGTGAAAAAATGTCCTTTATGAACGATAATGTACGCTACATAAACGTTTACTCCGATATAATTTCACGCAGTTTTATGGGCGACAAGCAAGTCAATATTCTTGATGTTATTCCTATTAATAACTCTTATTCATTTACACGCGCCCATGTCATATATAAAAAATTACAGCGTAGTCATATTGATTTCATTTCCATCAATCTACGAGATGGTGTTGGCGGTAATATCCCGTTCGAGGATGATGGATCTAGCCTATGCGTATTGCATTTTAAAAGAAGCTAGAACCTTATAAATATAATGCTGAATATAAAAAAGTTCATTTGGTATCAAGCAATCATGAGGGTGGTATATGCATATCCGTCGTACAAACAATACGAAGTTTTATTCGCAAAACGTGACAAAATACGCGGTGGAAGTTTACATGATATTGACAGATTCACAAGTCCGATATCGTACCAGAGGGGTAGCGGTTTCTTCTCAACCATAGCCAGTCTTGTAGGACGCACATTGCCTTTTCTACGAAAAACATTACTGCCTGCAGCTGCCGATATGGCTCGGAACATAGCACACGATTACTCAGAGCAGAAAGATATGCGACAATCAACAAAGGAACATGGGATTGCTACACTCAAGAATGTTATAAAGAAAGCCATGGTTGGAGGTAAGATCACAGGAAA
>SDVV010043558.1:0-10240 GCA_016164225.1 Gammarus roeselii
ATATATGTATATATATGTATTTATGTATGTATATATCCACATGGTGCCGTTACCGGTGCCGGCACTGACCCTGTATATACGTATTAATGTGTGTGTATATCTACATGGTGCCGGTACCGGTGCCGGCATCGACCCTGTATGTACGTATAAATGTGTGTATATCTACATGGTGCCATCACCGACCCTGTATATACATATAAAAGTATATATAAATTGAAATGAGACTTATTCTCATTTAGTTAAAGGTCTGCTTTCGTTGTAGAAGGATGTCGCCAAGTTTGATATGGAAATATTTTAACGCAAAGGACAACACCGGGGTATGTGTTGTTTGCAGAGCGGAGATAAAATTTAGCATATCAAGTTCCACGTTTGGGTTTTTGCGTCGTCTCAAACGTCACCATCATCTTGAATATGATAATCCTAAAAATAAATGAGAACACAAGCTCTAAGGATGCAAAGAGCGTATTGATAGAACATAATAAGCCGGATCTGGGTTTCCGAAATAATGAGATAGACAGTGCACATCAGGGAGCGAGCAGTAAAAAAAGGAATGTAGGTATAACAACATAACGCAGAACGTATAAATATTGGGTGAATTGGGGGGAGTACACCCAAATCTTAGACGAAATGGAAAATAAAGAAAATATGGGGGAAACGTGGGATTCTTCAAGTGAAATGGAAACCAGTGACAGTGATTTTGAAACGTGTGTTAGTGATACCGAGAAGGTGTCATGTGAAGAAATACCTGATAAAGTTGGAAGGAACCGAATTATCACATGGGATAACGAAACGGAATCAGTTATAAGATTTGTAAAATTGTACAATATAATCGAATATATATATCTGACTTTGTTACAAAATTGTTGGAAATGAAACATGAAACGGGAGAATCACGTCTCAAACGTTTGAGTGCTAGGAGAAATATGTACATTTCGGGTATCTGCGGGAATACTCTGAATGGGAATGTCGGCGCAAGTAAGAAAAAACCTGAAACGTTTCGATGTCATAAACATGTAACTATACATGAAAAAATAGCGTCGCTCGCTGAAGTTTATTAACAAAGTTTTGGTTACATGGATAGGTTTTGAAGTTATGCATATAATACTCCCAGAGGTATCCGTCTATCTAAAATTGGTACCTAGGGCACCAGTCTAGAACCCAATAGACTAGAGAAAAAACACACCCAGATGATAATTCCTACAACAATTTGATGAGACGACACCTCCAGACGAGAAATTAAGCTTATCATCGATAAAGAAGCCACCGAGTGCCTCTGATACCACCGATCAGGATAAGACCAGAGAAGAAGTCGAAGTCGTTACTAATGTTTCGTACAGCTGCTCCCATCGATTTTTGGAGTGAATATATAAGTTCTCGTATAAATGATAAGCCCATGTAATTCCCTAATAAAAAAAGTGTTATAAATTTAATATCAATAAAATATATCATACAAATCTTTGTTTGCAATATCCTAATTTTAACTCGAATACCTTGCAAGGGAATTTGTATTTATGCAACATGACTTGCATTGAATTGCATCACAACGCCTCCTGCCATGCATTGAAAATTTGACGAATACTCAGCAATTTAAATTGCACTCGGTTACCTAATGTATCATAGATTTATACATATTTATATGTATCTTAACAGCGCCAAACAGAAGCTAAAGCAAAAGTCTACAGCTTCTTTTATGATACTCTGAAACCCGAATACGATGACGACGTCTCACTCATCTACTCGGACACAGACTCGTTGCTGATCCAGTTCAAAGGTGTGTTCAGCATTGAGACGGAAAATGCGGCAAGCTCCTCTGGCTGAATTCATGGACTTCTTCAACTACCCCCAAGTCATCCCTTGTACGACGAATCAAAGAAAGGACAGCTGGGGCTACAGAAAAGCGAAAAGGCTAATGACTACCTGAGTGAAATCATTTGCTTGCAGCCAAAATCAAATGCTAAGGGTGTCAATTACCTGACACAGGTCAAAATCAGACTTGAACCATACAGAGACATCCATAACCAGAAAACATAAACACATTTTGAGACCATACACAACATTCGCGCACAAGCATGCTAGCTTCAAACTGTACGCACTATTAAAAATTGTCTCAGTAATTTTGAAAATAAACGGTACTCTATTGATGCGTGCACAACTCTTGTCAATGGGCACCCAAAGATACATTGAAAAAGAACATACCGTCACTAAAAAGAGGAGGCGATGTGTCTTGAGTGATGATGCCGATGTAAACATGGATTTAACTTAAAAGATCCGTAAGCCTGGGGAAAGCCATCTCTGGCGAGTTTACTCGCGTGAATGACGGAAGTACATCCACCTCCTCAGGTTTTATTCAGTAGATGTTCCTAAGATGTTGTAACCATGCTACTATGTAACTATGTAATAAATAAATATAAAACTGAACATATATGTTCCATTGTTTACAGTAAAACGGTTTGAAATTACGTGGACGTAAACCCCTGCAACCGCTCCTAATATAATGAAAATATATTGATGAAAAAATTCTAATGATGTAAATGTTTCTATATTCCAAATTCAATAAGCCCTGACACCGTCGCCGAACATTAATTTATACAAGCAAGCTTATCTCACCAAATTTTCCAAAACGCATCCAGCTCTTACCGCATATCCAAATGTGATATAACAATAGTCCTACCAACAACGAATATTATATATTGTGAGCATTAGCTAGTGACCGAGCTTACGCTATTCATTGGTCTAAAGGATAAAAACATATATAAATACTATAACAGAACAAAGTTAGCCCTTCAAACCATGATATAATCCTAAATTCGCACACGTGCCACACGAATGATTCAAATAAACCCTATCTATAACGAGATGCCTAAGCGAGGCTGAACATAGACATGTATCATTGCTTTGACAGAGTGTAAGGCCGCCGTGCGCGATAACGAGATAGCATCTTACCCTGAGACAGTGATGGATAGAGGTCTGCTGCTACGCTAGCGAACAAGTGGTAACATTCTCAATTTAATGTTACTGTATGCGCATGAATGACCAGAGTATATCCAAGTCTTCATGTTTTATTCACTAAATGTTCCTGATATGTAAATATTCCTAATATGTACATATTTCTGATTTGTAAATATTCCTAATATATAATTGTTCGTATGTAACCATGCTTCTGCGAAACTATGTAATAAATAAATAAATAGAAACTTGAACATATACTTTTCATTCTCCACAGACAAACGGATTGAAAATGTGTGAACGTATACCCTTGCAACAGGTCATGATATGATGAAAATTATCTTGATGTAAATGTTCCTAGATAACCATGTAATAAATGAATAAATTTAAACTTGAACATGTATGTGTCATTGTCCACAGTCATTCGGAATAAAAATACGTGAACGTATAATGCCAGCGCCTTCTATTTGTATCATAAATAATGATGTAACCTGATGAAAATAATAGAACATATACATACATACAATGGCAAATAATATGGCTTTTGTCCTATTTAAACAAATATTCGACATAATACTGTATTCACTTCTAAAGGACCTGCTGTCGAATCAAAGTATGATAACGATCGAGCAATGAAAGCAAGTTGAAATTACAGCGGTGCCTGCGACAGTAAATAATACGACATATAAATAATTATAAACTATTAAAGAAGAATATATACTAAACTTACAACCAGATCGATTAAATCCTACAATACCATGAATATTGAGAAGAAATTAATTCTACACACATACAGCCAACCTCCTATGTATCAGGCCAACAACTCATGCGGATATGCCAATTAAATATACTCTAACAATATTCATACAATAACATCTACCATTTACAATACCTATTTACAATCCATTAATAATCATAAACAATCAATATTCAACAGGGCGTTTTTGGTGAGGGCTGTTTCACGCCCCCTAATACGCCGGGCGCTATTCAGCCCCCTAATACGGCGGGCGCTATTCGGCCCCTTAATTCGGGGGGCACTATTCTGCCCCAGTATACGGTAGGCGCTTTTCGGCCCCCATGTACGGCGGACGCTATTCGGCCCCATATATACTACTACTGTTTAACCTACCAACAGAGCTGGGGCACCACAGACAGGCCAAATCGCCGTGGGTGCTGTCTTCCCTTCATGACTTGTTTGGGAACATTCCTCCCAGAAAAGAGAAATAAAGGAGGTTTCCTCGTACGAAAGAATATATTTGTTTCTCAATAAGATTCCATACTCTCTAAAATGAGTGAAATAACTTATAAAACAAGTACCAAACTTTGACTCATACATCGAAAATTACTGTTACTTTAATTTAAAGTGATGATGAAAAGATCAATTGGTTATGGTCGAGCTGTCTTTAAGTTCAATTTGCAACATTAACAGTTTTTTATTTGATTATCGTACGAGACCGCACCCTTTCACAACACTCATTGTACAGAAGCAAGAAAAATCGTTACCCCTTCTATTCAAACTGTCTAAGAATTCTATTGAAGTTGTCATCCAAATTTAGCGCAAATTTATACTTTAACAGTAACTTGGCAAGAAGTTTGGCATGCTTAGCAAAGTGCAGACGGCACCAGCCACCAAACACTTTACCGACATTCACTTGTCCGACCTCATTTGTGGCAGACGTAATGCGATGTTCTACCACACGTTGTTTGATCGTCTCTCTTTGCAGTAGTAACCGCTATTGAAGTGACCGACAACTTATCGGACCTCCTCCAGTCGTACTTGGTCTGTGGTGCAATTGATGTAGTGTTCAAACTCATAGTCAAAAAGTTCGATGTCCATTTTGTAAATGTTGATGAGGTTCATCATCATGGGCCGCGAGAGCTGGCAGAGGAAAGAGTCCGCTACCTTGTCGGTAGGTGCGTTCTTGTTACGGTTGATGCGCTTTGGCTTCACAATCTTCTCGATGCCTGACTTGAAGATGATGTAGTTGCCATCCTCATCCAAGGTTTCCATCTGGAACGAAGTGATACGTTTGGTCATCTGTTACGATCAAGGAATGCCAAATGAGTGCAGAAAAAAATTGCTCATTATAATTTGAGTCACATTTCGGGACGTCGGGTACGTGAATATCTGACGATGGCTTTGCTTTTGAGAAAAATAAAGTGAGTCGACTGATTTCAGGGTTGACTCTCTTACGTAATCCCCAAGAAGGAAGGATTTCAAAATATTACGCGCTTAGATCCATAACAATTATAACGTAAGTTGCATCCAGAGTACAAGCATAAATTTGTTGTTGTTTTTGCAGGGCAGGCTTAACCGAAATGTTACTTGCATTGATATGCAGAGGAAAATACGTTTCCATCTCATTTCACACTGCATAGATTAACATCAAAAGCTCATCACTCCCATGACTCTTCGGAGAGTTCTATTGTACTTGCATCTAAAGTACATATCTACATTCTTCATGTTGCAGGAATGTAGATATGTCACCGGTTATGAAAACAATAGTGTTGTTAGGAATATAAAGCGGTCAAACACAAACTGCGAGTCCTTACATTACCTTTGGATTACACCATTAATAATGCTAGGACCAGTCAAAAGTTTCAAATTAATAATATTACCCGAGAATGCGTGCACACCTATCCGCAACACGCGTCATGTAACGGCCTACGGCGGTCAAGTAATCTGCTCACATCAATGGAACAACGATCACAAGAACAGTTCACCTGGGGGCCGTGGGTCAACCAGTTTCGCTCGACAAATAACACGTGTCGTGTGCCGCGTGTTGCTCAGGTGTGCAGACGGCGCATGTGTGCAGACGGTGTATGTATGCAGACGGCGCATGTGCGCAGACGGCTCAGGTGTGCAGACGGCGCATGTGTTTGGACGACGCCTGTGTGCCGGATGCCCAGGTGTGCAGACGGCTCATGTGTACAGACGGCGTATGTATGCAGACGGCTCATGTGTACAAACAGATTATGTATGGAGACGGCGCATGTGTGCAGACGGCTCAGGTGTGCAGAAGGCACATGTATACAGACGGCGTTGTGTGCAGACGGCGCATGTATTCTGACGGCTCAGGTGTCAGGACGGCGCATGTGTGCAGACGGCGCAAGTGTGAAGACGACACATGTGTGCAGACGGCTCAGGTGTGCAAACGGTGCATATGTGCAGACGACGTATGTGTGCAGACGGCGCATGTGTTCAGACGGCACATGTTGGCAGACGGCGCCTATGTGCAGACGGCTCATGTGTGCAGACGGCGCATGCATGCAGACAGCTCTGGTATGCAGACGGTGCATGCGTGTAGACGGCTCAGGTGTGCAGACGGCGCATGTGTGCCGACGGTTCAAGTGTGCCGACGGCGCATGTGTGCTGACGATTCATGTATGCAGACGACGCAGGTGTGCAGAAGGCGCATATATTCGAACGGTTCAGGTGTGCAGACGGCGCATGTATGAAAGCGGCGCGAGTGTGCATTCGGCTCAGGTGTGCAAACGACGCATGTGTGACGACGGCGTATGTGTGCAGACGGCGTATGTGTACAGACGGCTCAGATGTGCAGACGGCGCATGTTTGCAGACGGCTCAGGTGTGCAGACGACGCTTGTGTGCAGACGGCGCATGTGTGCAGACGGCTCAGGTGTGCTGACGGTGCATGTGTGCAGACGGCTCAGGTATGCAGACGGCGCATGTGTGCAGACGGATCAGGTGTGCAGACGGCGCATGTGTACCGACGGTTCAAGTGTGCCGACGGCGCATGTGCACTAACGGTTTAGGTATGCAGACGGCGCATGTGTGCAGACAGCTCAGGTGTGCAGAAGTCAATCATGTACAGACGGCTCAAAAGTGCAGAAGGTGAACATGTGCTGACGAATCAGGTGGGCAGTCGGCGCATGTGTGCAGACGACGTATGTGTTCAGACGGCGCATGTGTGCAGACGGCGCATGCATGCAGACAGCTCTGGTATGCAGACGGCGCATGCGTGCAGACGGCTCAGGTGTGCAGACGGCGCATGTGTGCCGACGGTTCAAGTGTGCCGACGGCGCATGTGTGCTGACGATTCATGTATGCAGACGACGCAGGTGTGCAGACGGCGCATATATTCTAACGTTTCAGGTGTGCAGACGGCGCATGTGTGAGAGCTGCACGCGTGTGCATTCGGCTCAGGTGTGCAGACGGCCCGTGTAGGCAGTCGGCGTATGTGTGCAGACGGCGTATGTGTACAGACGGCTCAGGTGTGCAGACGGCGCATGTTTGCAGACGGCTCAGGTGTGCAGACGGCGCTTGTGTGCAGACGGCGCATGCGTGCAGACGGCGCATGTGTAACGACGGTTCAAGTGTGCCGATGGCGCATGTGCGTTAACGGTTTAGGTATGCAGACGGCGAATGTGTGCAGACGGCTCAGGTGTGCAGAAGGCAAACATGTGCAGACGGCTCAAAAGTGCAGAAGGGGAACCTGTGCAGACGGATCGGGTGGTCAGACGGTGCATGTGTGCAGACGGCGTATGTGCGCAGACAGCGTATGTTTGTAGAGAGCACATGTGTGCAAACGGTGCATGTGTGCAAACGGCGCATGTATGCAAACGGCGCATGTATGCAGACGACTCATGTGTGCAGACGGCGTGTGTGCGCAGACGGCTCAGGTGTTCAGATGGCTCAGGTGTGCAAACGGCGCATGTGTTTAGACGGCGCTTGTGTGCCGGCGGTCCAGGTGTGCAGGCGGTTCATGTGTACAGACGGCGAAGGTATGCAGACGGCGCACATGTGCAGACGGCGCATGTGTGCAGGCGGCTCAGGTGTGCAGACGGCACATGTATGCAGGCGGCGCTGTGTGTAGACGGCGCATGTATTCTGACGGCTCAGGTGTGCAGACGGCGCATGTGTGCTGACGGCGCACGTGTGAAGACGGCGCATGTATTCTGACGGTTCAGGTGTGCAGACGGTGTTTGTGTGCAGACGGCTCAGGTGTTAAGACGGCGCTTGTGTGCAGACGGTTCAAATGTGCCGACGGCGCATGTGTGCTGGCGGTTCGGGTGTGCAGAAGGCAAACATGTGTAGTCGGATCAGGTATGCAAAAAGTGAACATGTGCAGACGGATCAGGTGGGCAGACTGCGAATGTTTGCAGACGGCTCCGGTGTGCTGACGGCGCACGTGTACAGACGGATCAAGAGTGCAGACAGCGCATATGTGCGGGCGGCTCAGGTGTGCAGACGGCTCAGGTCTGCAGACGGCTCTCATGTGCAGACCGCTCGGGTGTGCCGATAGCTCAGATGTTTAGATGGCGCATGTGTCAAAGAAATGAGCCGTCAAAATAGCAAATAAATAAACCTCAATGTTTGAGTCAATCTTTGGAAAATTATTCATTATCATCATGTTTAAAAAAAACTTTCTGTGTTAGCCTATAAACGCGATTGATTTATAGAGTATTTTGTGTATAATATCTTCTGTTTATCAGAGTTTGACATTAACTCAAGAATGTTGTATTATGAATAACTCCTAGAACATGACGACTGTATTAACGAAAGAAACATTGTAAATACATTTTACATGTGCCTAACAAACGAGGGCTGAATGCTTGTTAAGGAGAAGTGATTCCATGGTTTAAGTATCTACGTTACTGCTGGTAAGTTCTACTAGGATGATATTTCCAATTCAAGAAGCAAACGAAGAGTTGTTCCCGGTAAAGTAACGAAACGAAAAATCTGTTATCGTAGAAACCAATAATACGATCCCTATTTTGGAAGAATTTGTATTAGAAGCCAATTGTCCCAACATTCCTGCCTAGATGATTTACAAGCAAACCTATTGTTTTTACTAGGCTTGAATGCTTACCAGAAAGATCATTTATTGGAAAAATTAAAATCATAACTATTTTGTGGTTAGTTCAAAATATAGCTAATTTTCCGGGGTAAAATATCTTACTCTGCCCAAAGCGGAGTTTTCAGACAACAGCAGCCATCACAAATAAAGCGGAGTTAAAAGCCTGCGACAGCTGCCACGAATAAAAATGAGTTAACATACGGCAGCAGCCGCCCCGCATGATGCAGAGTTTACAGACTGCAACAGGCGCTACATATGCGGCAGAGTTAATAGTCTACAACACACATGAAGCGGAGTTAAAAGTCTGCAGCAGCCACTACACATAAATCAGAGTTAACAAACGGCAGCACCCGCCCCATATGGAGAGGAGTTAGCGGTATGCAGCAGTCGCTAGACATGAAGCGGAGTTAAATCTGCAGCAGCCGCCCCATACGAAGCGGAGTTAACAGTCTGCAGCAGCCGCAACATATGAATCAGATTTAACAGACTAGAGCAGCCGCCACACATGAAGCTGAGTTAACAATCTGCAGCCGCCGCCACACATGAAGCAAAGTTGACAAAATGCAGCTGCCGCCACACATAAAGCGGAGTTAACAATCTACAGCAGCCGCCACTCATGAAGCTGAGTTAACAGTCTGCAGCAGCCGCCCCATATGAAGCGAAGTTAACAGTTTGCAGCAGCCGAACTATATGAAGCGGAGTTAATTGTCTGCAGCAGCCGCCCCATATGAAGCGAAGTGAACAGTTTGCAGCAGCCGCCCTATATGAAGCGGAGTTAACAGTCTGCAGCAGTCGCCACACATGAATTAGAGTTAACAGTCTGCAGCAGCCATCACACATGCAGCGGAGCTAACAGTGTGCAGCAGCCGCCCATATGAAGCAGAGTTAACAGTCTGCAGCAGCCGTCACACATGAAGCAGAGTTGACAGACTGCAGCAGCCGCCACACATGAATCGAATGAAGAACAATGTCACGATTGCTGCAATGGATCATAATATTAACAGAAAAATGACTGGACAGTTACTCAACATTAAAATAAGGCCAGGGCTTGTATTGGACTATATAGAAGCTCGCAACTCTGACTGCTTCAGTGATCGGCGAAGAGGGACAAGCGTTGTCATGCAGGAGGAGTTCTAGGGTCGTGGAAGTTGCACAGTGGGGCAGTATCAAAATTATGTATGAAAATACTATTTATATGCTCTCATAACTGAAAGAAAACTACGAATGATATTCTGTGTAGGACGTTAATTAGGATTTGTTCATTTGGATTGTTCAATGAACTACCGGCGAGTTACAAATTATTTGATTTTCAAGGTATGACACCTCAAAAATACTCTGACATCGACTGCGTAGCAGTCTACTGCAGTGTACACGTGAATCCCGCAACAATCAATTAATATATACACGTATATAAATATGTATATATAAATTTATATATATATATATATATTTATATATGAATATATATATACA
>SDVV010043559.1:0-10240 GCA_016164225.1 Gammarus roeselii
TCGTAATTCCTTCACTAAAAGGATACAATCTAAAATTCCTTCACAAAATAACATACATAGAGTCACTAATTATCCAGGGCCGTCTTGCACCTACTTTCTGGCTGGGCCGTCTTGCACCTACTTTCTGGCTGGGCCGTCTCGCACCCATATTCTGGCTGGGCCGTCTCGCACCTATATTCTGGCTGGGCCGTCTCGCACCTACATATATTCTGGCTGGGCCGTCTCGCACCTATATACTCTACTGATAAACACCAAATGGGCGAAAGTGAATTGGTCAAACGACAGTTGGTCGAGCGTCAATTGGTCGGACGTCAATTGGATTTACTTGATTTTGTCGATAATCGAGGTAAACATCTATTGTTCGAGGGTCGATTGTTAATCGTCTATCAGTAAGGCGTCAAAAGGCCTGACATCCTGATAATGCTTGTTTTTTTTTTAGAATTAGTTGGAAAACGTATCTTGCTCTGACGTCGATTGATCTGACGTCAATTTCTTATGAGGAATCTTATCTAGAATGATTGGTTAACGTCCAATGGTGAATCGTCAGACGGTTGGACGTCAGTTGGTTATGCTCGATCTTATCGAGGATTGGTTGCTAAGCGTCAGTTGAAGGAACGTCTGTTGGCCAAAAGTTTTGCATTTAAGCGTCTGTTAGTCGGCGTCCATTGTTCAAACGTCTATTGGTCGAACGTCTATCGGTGGACACCTTTGCGACGAGTCACCTGCCTGGTACTTCGTTAGAGGCTGGCAGGGCTGCCAATACGGCAGAGAACAAAAAAATAAATAAGTATCAATCTCTTCGTGACCGCTACCTTTCCGAGCCCTTGGCTATCGAGACGACCGGTGTTATCGGCATAACCGGCAACCTCCTGATCCATGACATCGGCCGACGGTTATCTGCCGCCTCCGGGGACCCTCGCGAAACGTTCTGGCTGAAGCAGAGGCTAGGACTGGCTGTGCAACGTGGCAAAGCTTTGAGTGTACAATTAGCATGTAAGCCTATCAATTCGGAAAGTGATAGCTCAGACCTTTGTTAAGGAAGAGGGGGTAGGCCGTTGCTCCGGTGCGGCTGGAGGCAGCAGTATTATTATTATTATTATTATTATTTGTTAATATTATTATTATTAATATTGTTATTATTATTATTATTATTAAATCGTTTATTTCCATCGTCTGGTAATGCGTTTTCAATTTTTATAAAATAATTAAATTCCCAAACATAAGACATGAAACTTCATTATCAACTACGCTATTTGAATTAACGAAAACGAGAGTTCAATTTGAATTCGTCACAGCTCATCTCTAGGGGCCTCCGGTTCGGATTACATGGAGCGAAATATTATTTACAATAGTATCATCAGTGCACGTACAGAAAATGTCTCTTATGACAAAATAATCACGACTACATAGCGTTGGGAAAACCAGTGACACGCAGGGTGGAAAAATAAAAAGTACTTGGGATGGATAAATAACAAATACATGGGTGTGGAAAATAACAAGTATATGTGGTGAGGAATCACGCATGCACGTAGTTAGAGTCCCGAGAACTCGTGGTTGGGACATCGAAATATGCTAACATATTGTAATGAGAAGTCTACATTATTGTACGATGACAAAGGTGTGGATGGACGACATGAATTATACAGAAAATATGAGTACAATATAGGGTTGAGAAATCGAAAAGCGCTAACATATTGTAAAGATGGGTCTAAACCATTGGATTACTAATGAAGGGGTGAAAAGGCGACATAAGTTATAGAAAAAAGTTATACATAAAATGTATACCAATCAACTGAATATGCAATATACACACTTCATGACCGCTAGGAAATGATTAAATGATTGACAATCAGAATAATACAATGCTGGATTACACAAGTCGGATGAATATACTTCTGTTATAGGAGACAAAGCAAAATATTAGCTTATAAGGCAATGATTGTATCACCAAAAAATAGTACGGTAATTGTTATAAATAATAATAAAAAATTATATTTAAATCGAGTTAACCTTTCTCAAAGTTAGAAGCTGCCTACCGTTCCTCGAAAAGACTGAGTTCGTATTTTAATTATACTAAAAGGAATGAAACTTTTGAAACATAGGAATAGACAAAACGCTAGTTAACACTTATGGTAATTGGCATAGACAATTGTGATCGGTAGCAACATAGAAAACATATGTATCGTCAGAGCAAAAACGATTAGATGGTGTCTCAATGTTGAGAATTATGGTGGTGGTGTTTTTGAACATGCTCAAGTACAGGATGCATTTTTTGGTTACTGTTATTATTCATTTAGCTTGTGTTTTCTGAAGAACGTGTTGGATTTGAGATTCTTGAGGCTTGTTGGGAGGTTGTTCTAGGATTTTGGCCCAATGATCGAAAAAGCTCTACAGGCAGTTTCTGTTTTCTTGTGTTCAACGTGCAGAGTATCATCATTTCTTGTGAATCGACGACAGTTTTTTTCCTCGAGAATATAAGTGCCTTTGGCTGCAGGGTGAATGTTTTTCTAGATCTTTATGAATTCTGATCGACTCATGGAGTGCCAGTTTATTGTCGATATTGAGCCACTGTTATTTTTCGAGGAGAGGACTTACGTGGTCTCGTTTTCTGTGGTTACCATCGCATGTTATTCTTGCCGTAAAGTTTATACAACGTTGAACTTTCTCTCTTTGAGTTTTGGTGCATTTCCCCCAAATTGAAAGACAGTAGTTGATGTGATAAAATACTAAAGCGTGGACAATCAGTAATCTTGATTTGAAATCCAATTATTTTTTTGCGGAGTTTAGGAACAAAAGTGTTCCATTCAATTTGGAACACAGAGTTGATACGTGATGTTTGAAGGAAAGATCGGGATCAAGCAATACTCCCAGACTTATAACTTTATCTTCAACAAGAATATCTGATTTGCCTACCTTGATAGAGAAATTCATTAGAACTGTTTTTCTTTTCGAGTCCGAGCCGAACAAGACGCATTTTGTTTTTTCAGAGTTGAGCTTCAGTCCATTTTTATCATACCAAGATTTCAGATTAGTTTCGGCTGTCTCAGCGTTGTCTTTCAGCGCATTCAGATCTGACGGTTTTCGGGAAAGCAATATTTGAACATCATTGTCGTACATTACCATTTATGCTTGATTTTTTGGTAATTTACAGTCGACGTCATTTAAAAAAAACAGGAACAACAGAGGGCCAAGTATCGAATCTTGAGGGACCCCAAAGGCAACTGTGGTCCAATTTGACGTAGTTGCGTTATCGAGATTAACTGATTGTTGCTGATTCATCAAAAAACTTTCGAACCATGTAGGGTATATTCCAATGTTGCGGAGTTTGCCAAAAAGAATTATATGGCTTCTACTGTTGAATGCTTTCGATAAGTCTAGCAATACCAGTAAACATCTGCCCCTTATCAAAGTTTTTGGACAGATCTTCAGTGATACTCATAAGTGCGTCTTCTGTCGACAATCTTCGCCGATACGCATACTGGCATCATTGAACAGCTTGTTTGATTAGAGGCAATCAATCGATTGGATAGAGATTACTTTTTCTAGAATCCTGGATAGGACAGGCAGAAGACTTATAGGTCTAAAGTTGGATGGTTCATTCTTGTCCCCAGATTTATGAATTGTTTTTATGATTGCATGCGTCCAGATCTCTGGAAAAGTTTCGCTTGCTATGGAGGTGTTTATAACTGTGCTGATATAAGGCAAGGGAACTATTAGGCTGTCCTTCAGATATTGTAGGGCGATACCATCTATTTCTGTAAAATTTGTGTTCCTCAAGGCAAATACAGCTCGTTTTACTTCGTGTTGCGACATTTGCTTTGGTTTCCATTTGACGTTTGCTTCTTGATCGCTGTCTCCATCGAAAGCTTATGGACTCCATGTACCTGTTGCGTCGCTCTGTAATCCTTGATAAGCTTCCTGGTTTACCTCTTCAAAAACCTGTTTCCCAACTTCAGCGAAGTAGTTGTTAAACTTCTCTGAAATTGCTTGAGGATTCGGATATGTAGGGGAGGTGATTCGTTTTTTTTGTGGGGAAGAATTCTTTTCAGTACATTCCACGTTTCCTTTTGATTGTTTTTGCACTGTTCTAGTTCCTCATGATGGAATTTGATTTTTGCCCTCTTGACTTCTCGTTTGACTCTTCTATTTTGTAATCCATTTAACC
This sequence comes from Gammarus roeselii, assembly GCA_016164225.1. Lineage (NCBI taxonomy): Eukaryota > Metazoa > Arthropoda > Malacostraca > Amphipoda > Gammaridae > Gammarus > Gammarus roeselii. Next base: position 4,166 of record SDVV010043559.1, read on the forward strand.
GGCATGCTTTTCATTGTTTTAGTTTCCGTTGGCGATACAGCGTTCAGACATGTAAGAAGATGGTCTGTGAGTAATTGGGCTTGCTCTGTGACGTTATTTGTGCTATGTATTGGTCTTATCATCTCGACATTTGCCACTTGTTTTGTTTTTGTACGACAGGCTATTTTGTATACTTTTTCTTCTAATTTTTGATGTTTATGGTGCCGTTTATTTTATGGTGGTCCAAGAAAGAATTGGGCTCCACGTGTGTGGCAACAATAGAAGACGGATTGTTACTTATGAGCACATCCAATACAGTTTGAGATTCGAGAGTAATTCTTGTTCCACTTTTTATGAGCTGATGCAGCCCGAGTCGGTCTAAAATCGTCATCATATTATTGGATTTAAATTTAAATCGATCATCATTGGAATCTCCCAAAATGTAAAGCGTCTTTCCAAGCGGTTATCTTCTTGAAATCTTTCTTCGATGTATTGAAAAGACTGTACACTTGCTTTGGGTGGTCTGTAAAGGGAACTAACAACAAACGATCTGTTTTTTCTTACCTGGATGTTCACCCAAAGGTCATCAACTTCATTGCTGTCGTTAAGCATTACTTGAGAAGAGGTATATTCTTCTCGCACATAAATCACGGTTCCCCCTCCTTCCTTCCTCTATCTTTTCTATAAACATTGAAGCCGTCAATCTCGATGAAGGTATTGTTAGTGTCAGATTCCACTAGGTTTCAGTCAAATATAGAATGTCAATTGAGTTCTCCTTCATCATCATTTTGATGGTATCCATCTTTGGTCTTAAGCTTGTAACGTTTATTTGTTTAATCACAATATTATTTAGGCTCTGATGGGTATTTATAGACATGGTTGCTGAGGGGTGGTTGCTGCTCCCAGCTTGAACAGTTTGTGCTTCTGGTCATTTGTTTTTACTTATAGGACAGTTGGTGTCACTTTGGGATGATTGCAGAGGCCTTTCTTCATCGAATATGGATGTATCATTGTCGTATTGCACGGGAGAATACCTATTGGAACACTGCACATTTATTTCCACATGCTTGTTGCGCTTCGCTGCAATATTTTCTTGTTCGAAATGCGGCTTCAGAGGGTGGGTTGGTGCAAGACTACTGTAGTGGTCCTCTTACTTAGCTACAAATATTGTATATTGAGCAGCTTTATCACTCTAAAGGCTGGTTGTTTTCATTACAATTTTCGTTATGATGTCCTAGTTTGTTTCATCTAAGATTGTTATTTGTATTTTGAGTGCGTTGCTGAGAATTGCGGAGACTAGATCGCCAAAACTGCTATTGTACTCTTTGTTTTCAAAATACTTTTCTATCTCGGAGAGGAACCTATCATCTTTTATATACTCAGTGAAGGCTTCGTAATTTTCTATGTAATTGAAGGATTCCTCCAATGATCCAGTTTTTATCACCTCTAAGATGTTTTTATCGTTAAGTCCTGTTTGTTTTATTGAGTATCCATTCACCGCGTGAATCATACAATGTCAGTCTACTAGTGTTGATTGTTTTTTTTTATCTTAAATCATTGAGAATGGTGTCGATGTTGGTGTTCCGGGCGAATTGTGTCAATTTTTCCGTCACCTGCACTGGCATTCGTTCATTTGGCTCAATGTTTCTTGTGTCAGCAACGCCACCCTCACTTAGATTCTTAATAAGCTCTTCGGTGACACTCTTACTGACGTTATCTAAGAATCTGGTTGCTAATTCTCGAGTAGCCTTGTTTGTGTGTTAGGTAAGTCGTTGCTTTCGGTTCTGTTCTTTGTAATTAAGGGTATGCTAGTAGGGGAGACCGAACAGAACCAAGGGATAGAAATTTAAATATGTGGTTGAAGAGAAGCATGGCTGAGGATGGCTGAATCGAGCTAGAGGAAGGAGCGGGTGGAGTGGGGTAATACATGGAAGGGATTAGCGGGATTGGTAGAGTTGGAGCCTAGGCTGAGGTTAGAAAATGGTAACGAAGGTGGGAGCTGGAGGAAAAAGCGGATGGAGGGGGTAATATATGGGAGAAATTGGCGGGATAGATAATGTTGGAGTTTGGGCTGAGGGTAGGGAATGGTAGCGAAAGTGGGGAGCTCGAGGAAGGAATGGGTGGAGGGGGATAATATATGAGAGGAATTAGCGGAATAGGTAGAGTCGGTGTTTGGGCTGAGGTTAGGGAATGGTAGCGAAAGTGTGAGCTCGAAGAATGAATGGGTGGAGGGGGGTAATATACGAGAGGGATTAGCAGAATAGGTAGAGTCGGAGTTTGAGCTGAGGTTAAGGAATCGTAGCGAAAGGGGGGATTGGGGTTGTGATGCAAGCAGATAGACGCATTTGCGTGAGTTGTGTAGAGTGGAGGGCGGAGGATAGGAGAAGAAATGAGGAGGCGCTGATTAGACGCTATTACTGCAACCGGGTTGAAAAGGCGTTGCATGGGAGCTGATTGTGTGGGGATGATAAGGAGTCACTGATTGATGATTTTTAGTTTGAATTTTGGTTTGGGGGTGACGAGAGAGCGCTAGGATGTGAGTTGTCTGTGAGTATATGTCGTTTGCTGACTGGTGATGGAGTAATGATACGACATGATGGCAAAGTGATGGAGGGAAGTAGAGGAAGGGAGGAGATCAGAGTAATAATTGCTTGCTTTTGACACTTTTATAGTATTGGGATGGCAATGCCTCAACCCTCTGAGGAACAAAACGTGCTATCGTGTTGAAGAATTTTATAATTCCAATATTGTTTGGACTAGCATTCTCCGAATGAAACAATCGCTCGTCGGGAGCACCAGTGAATTCGTCTCTTAGTTTGCCTGGTGAGATAACTTTGAGCCTCAAGGAGTGGCAGAGACTCATGAAACGGCGCCTCTGTTCCATTGTTTTCAGATTAAGAGGTTCTGCCATGTACATCTTAGCATTTTGTTTTTTCATTAAAATTGCTGTGGTTATTTTGACTACTACTTCATTTTCGACGTACTCCGTGAGCACAATAATGTATTTTTTGAATGGATTTGCGCTTTCAATGATTTTAGACAGTTGAACGTTGGCACTTTTGTCATGAGGATATCACCAATGATTATTGTCTTCGTGGTCCTGGTATTTTCTGTCTACCCGGTGCTGGTGCCTGATGCTTCAAAGCGAGCCGGCTTTTCTGTTGAGGTGATGATTAAAGGTTCTGTATTGGACGGGGAAGTGGAGATTATGGACTCAGCTTCAGAGATACAAGCAGTAGGAGATGAAGAGTTCAGCAGCTCTGGGCGAGTAGCTGTTGCGGATTTCTCTATTGAGGTGACCACTTGAGGCTCTGTGTCGTACAGGGGAAGTGGGGATTATGGATTCAGTTTCAGAGGTACAAGAAGTGGGAGATGGAGAGTTCAGCAGCGTTGGGTGAGTATCTATCATCAAATAAGCTATTCTGGGGGAGAGGATAGGCTTCTCCTTATCACATTTTGGGGCATATGCGGTGACCACCGGAGTGTTTGGGCAGTGCGGCAGCTCTTTGTTTAAAGGCTTGCTGGTTGTGGTGCATTTATGGCTTTTGCATGATGTGCAGCTCCTGTTATTCTTGGCACATGCTCATTGGTCGCACGTTCCACTGTAACACATGCAGTAGAATTTGCTTCTGTTGGCGGTGTGGCTATGGAGCGACATGTCTTTAATTCAAGGTTAAATATCAGTGAAGGGGACTATCCAGAGGGTTTGTTGATGGAGAGGCTATCCAGAGAGCTTGTTGATGGAGAAGCCGCAAAGAAAACAAGAACATGTTAGGGCTCTGCGTTAAGAGGAGGACCCGTGACCTTATAATGTGCAAGGTCGTGTGTAAGCAATGTCTAAGTAGATGGCCAACAATGATGAGAAGGTGAAAATGTGATCAATAAGTATATAGTCGAAGGTCAGTTACGCCGTTGGTCACGGAAAAGAAGTAATTCACAGACTTAGTAGCTGCTATGCTAGGGCTAATAAACAACGATTTCTATTGATGACAATACTTTGAAAGCACATGTTGTGAAGAGCTGAAAAGAAACGCTCTCAACTTGAATTCTCAGGGGATCGTACACAATTGAACACAGATTAGTATATAGTGACTGAAATTCTTTTTAGAGTTTGACGAGTGTGTTCAAATTTTTACGCAGCTTCACCGCCTTTTAATACAAAGTTGAAAATTTAAAATAAAATGTGTAAGCAGCACACAAACACGTTATAATTTACAAAGTTAAGAAGGACAAAGTCAAGATGGACGAACATTTCGGTCCGGTTTACCAAATGTTTCTTATAGTGCAAAACACGCACGAAATGTTTAAAGGAACTGGTTATGTGAAGCAGCAAAGAAAACAATATCAAAAAATCTAAATTAAACGTAACGCGCTCTAAGAATCCATTGCCAGTAGCCGATTTCATTAGTGTACAGTTCCTTGATGGTAACATACGATTTATAGATAGAGCTCCCAGGTACAATTTAGGGAGCGAACGACAAATTCAGAAGAAGGAGTAACAAATAATTAGCTAGAAATCGAAACAGACAAAATTCTGAGAACCTACTCACAGAAACGATTCTAAAAAAAAATTGTAACATGAACAAAATATGGAGAACCGCTTCACCAAGACAATTCTGACAAATTCTTTGCAATATGAACAACAAATCCAGAAAGAATGAGGCCCAAATCATTAGCTAAAAAATTGAGATTAACAAAATTATGAAAACCAATTCAAAGATGTGTACTGGACCTAATTAAGAGCGGAAAAGAACTAACAAGATTAAAATAGATTCACACAATCTAACGATGTTTGATCGTTCAAACTAGAGGGACTGCCGAAATCAATATGTCTCAGAAAGAACAGATCCTATACAGAGAGAAAAACTACAATGAGACAGGTGTTACATTCAGCTGAGAATTTGAACATGCGGTTAACCTATGATTATTAACTTGTGTGCTGTAAGTGAAATTATATTTTCCGTCCTGTGACCGCATTAAAATTTGAAAACTTTTTACGTCGTCAGGTGGACAATGGAAATGTGCCACCACAGATGGCCTCCAAAAGTAATCTAGAAGTAACCGGAAGAAATATGACAGCCTTAGTTGTGATTGTACATGGATTATAGCTGATTGTACCTGGGTCATAGCTAGAAAAGTAAATTATAATATGACCTAAAAAATTACTCAAGGAAATGATCATGAGAGCATACATGAAAAAGGTAAAGAGCGAATAAGCAAACAGAAGATATCTGGAAAGACATCAAATAAAGCCGATAGAGATATTGAAGCACATAGGAAAAATAACCTTTATAAACTGTCCTGAAATGACCAAATCAGAATCAAATCCTAGTTTATGAAGTTTATTTAGTAAAATTTACCGCCGAACGATGCAATAAATATATTTTACTAGTGTTAAAAGGAAATCGACTGATAGAAATAAATTTAAAATCTGATTAATTGTGTAACGTACACAAACTTATTTAATATTGAGAAAATTTATCAGACATGAGAGCAAGACTCATATTTACTGAAAAAAAAAATTAAAACCGTTGTTGACTGACGATACAGGTTGGAGTACTCGACTTGAGGAAAAAGGTACAAAATATTTAAACATTTCCAATCGAAGTGAAAGATATTCTCTAATTGTTAGCACAAGAGAACCGTAAGCTGTTTGTGCGCAATTAAAACTGATTGAGGTGTGGTTTTATTGCTAAAAGAAACAATCACCAGCAAAAATGTGACGACTCTATCGTTGATCATCAGTATCGCTATGGTGCCATAAACTTAGACTAACTTTGAAAAGTCTGCTTGCCCTTATTGGTAGGAGGTTACCTCGCTGGAAGATGGCCTCTCTGGGTTACCCAGGCAGGCGGTCGCGAAGCGGGTGCGGTGCAGAAGAGGGTCCCTCTACCGGGAAATGATCCCTCCAACGAGTGTAGAGGGTTCCCTAACGGACAAGCGGGGTACAGGAGATGGTCCCACTTACGGGTGGAGAGGATCCCACTAACGGGTGAGTTGCAGGAGATGGTCCCTCCAACGAGTGGAGAGGGTCTCACTAACGGGCCGGCGGTGTGCAGGAGATTGTGCTCCCAACGGGCCGAGATGATCCCACTA
>SDVV010043560.1:0-10240 GCA_016164225.1 Gammarus roeselii
CATCTCGAGTATGCCGTTCAATTCTGGTCTCCATTCCTTAGAAAAGACGTTATTAAACTTGAGAAGGTTCAGCGTAGAGCTACCAAACTCATCCCCTCGCTGCGGAACAAATCGTACGAAGACAGACTTCGTGAACTCAATCTTTACTCGCTAGAGAAACGTCGAGTCAGAGGCGACATGATAGAAGTGTGGAAGATTAGGAAGGGTAAGGAAAACGTCGACCGAGCGAGCCTTTTCACTCTAGATACAAACGGAGTGACTTGGAACAATGGATACAAAATCGTTGGGAAACGTTTCTCACTCAACATCACGCGCAATTTCTTCACGTATAGAGTTGTCGAAGAATGGAACAAACTTCCAGCGGAGGTTGTAAACAGCAATACAACCGAAACGTTTAAGTCGCGGCTCGATAAGTTCTACATAAATCGCCGATAAATAGCTAAACCGTTCCATTTCCTGTTGTTATAAAGAAATTAGAAATGGCACATGAAGATCTCTAAGACGTTCTACTTCAAAACTAATTCTCTCGCCACCATAAGGCAACCTAGTTTGGGCCAATAGGCCTCTTAGACGTTCTACTCCAGAACTAACACTCTTGCTACCAAAAGGCAACCTAGTTTGGGCCAATAGGCCTGTTGTTGTCTTCCTACACTTGTAAACACTTGTAAACATCGACGACTGGCTGCTCCAGGCACCGACGGCACATCACTGCCGGCGCTGTACCAAGACGGCCTGCGACTTTCTCCTCAAGCTCGATTACCACGTCCACTTGGGAAGTCTATTCTGGATCCCACCCAGCAGTTTGACTTTCCGAGGGTAACACTAAATGGAGTGGCCGGGCCCATAGCCCCGACCTCACAGCAAATCGACCGCCGCAGGACATGACTACGGAGATACTTCTCCGCAGAACTCTCTCGCTTCGACAGCATCAGAGTTCCCTCGGCCTTATGTATTAACGAACACTTTACCTACGCTATGCTCACCACTTCTTCAACGGAGTGGTGATAGCAGCACGATCTCTGAGCCTATCCAGCAAGCACAGTCATCTCAACAATCTCTACCTCCTGTGGACGGACGCCGGCGACGCACGGGGGCTGTATGCTGCAGTGACCAGCAGTCTTACAGCCGTTGGTCGCTATTGGGATGTATTCTCCATGTTACGTCAAAGAAGTCGCCGGCCATCGTACATGCGCTACGGGCACGCGCTCATCGGCACCTCACTACAATCCGCGTGTTGTCAGACAACAGGGCGGGGGTAACCATGGTGAACCACTTGGGCTCCAGCAAAGCCTCGACGTGACAGAAGTTCGGAGCCCAGCTCCTAAGATCCTCCAGTACAGTCACCTTTTGCTTCTCACAACCTACCTTCCAGGATCGCAGAACGTCTGGACCGATCAGCTGTCACACTTCCTGTCGGTAGAAAAGGAGTGGACGCGGATGCCTCAAGGCCTCGCCTTGAGACCTAGAGGCAAATAGACGTCTTTGCGCATCCGGAAACCACAACTTCTCACTTTTTGCAGCTTTGTTTAATCACCAACGAGCACCTTTCGTGGTTTCCCTCCAATGCGACTTGACTCGGTGAAGGGAATTGTACTTGTTCTCTCCATACAACCTGATCCACCAGGTGCCCTACAAGCTCGAGACGTACCGGTACAGCGGCGTCCTCGTAGTGCGCGACCACCCCAACGCACTGTGGGGGCCCAAGGTCGTCACGTCCTTCAGCGACCTTTCGCCCACTCTCGACGTGTCCCAAGCGCGTCAAAGGCAGGGAGGTGCCACTAACATCACGGCCCTTCTCGAGTTATCTCGCATCAAGTTTTTTCAAAACGGTGCTCACCATCAAATACAATAGATCGTTCGCAGACACCCTCGTCAACACGCACGGGAAGTCCACACAACGCTAATACCAAAAGCTGCGTTTGGGGTGGATGGATGATTATTCATTTTATAGATCATTAACACTTTAATTTATTATTTTATTATTTCTTTTTTCGTGGGGTCTATTATTTATCTGTGCCCTTTTTTCATGGGGATCCATTTTGGGTTAGTTATATAATTATGTATCGGTTGACGCCTGCAGGGGCCCTAGGTGGACTATGTGGTGTGTTAGTTAGTCTAGTCCAACCTACGGTGGGAGAATTTGCGCTTTCCCGGGCGCCTAATAAATGTCCGAGCACAGCTAGGAGTTTTGATGGCTATAAGGTGAATTAATGTTGCTGTTGATCTTAGAGAGTGAAAATCTTAAATGGCACTGTGCGTGGAGGGGACTATGCGAGTTGAGGCGAGTGGAGACGAGTCGACTAGCGAGGCGACAAGTCGAGACGAACCGAGGCTGGCTAAGACCAGGTGACTCGGGAGTGGGGGGGGGTACTCGCGGGACCCGCGGGACTTGAGGGACCCTGGGGTTTAGGAAGCCCGGGGAGCTTGGAAGACCAGGAGGATTTGGGGGGACGCACTTGGACCCTTCCGGGGCCCTTTGCTACACCCTTGAGACCCCCTTGAGACCCTTTAGGATCCCCTCGAGAAATTTTAGGACCCGTTTGAGGCCCCTCTTAACCCTGATTGGGGTGGATGGATGTTATTCATTTTATAGATCATTCACACGTTATTTCAGTATTATATTATTTCTTATTTCGTGGGCTTTATTATTTTTCTCTGCCCTTTTTTCATAGTGATAAATTTTGCATTTATTATTATATAAATCGAGGTTGGTTGAGACAAGGTGACCCAGGGACGGGGGGTACTCGTGAGACCCGCGTGACTCGGGGTTTCGGGAACCCGGGGGACTTGGAGGACCAGGAGGATTTGGGGGGGACCCACTTGGACCCTTCTGGGACCCTTTGGGACACCCTTGAGACCCTTCTGGACCCTCTTGAAAAACTGTAGGACCCACTTGAGGCCCCTCTAAATCCTGAAACCTTTGCTCTCTCCTTCCAAATCTACGTTAAACCTACTCTGTACCTGCGCTTAACCTACTCTGAATCTACGTTAAACCTACTCGGAACCTATTAACACATTTTTTGAATATTTTATTTATTTTTCCTTGGGCCCTATTATTTTTTTCTGTTATTTTTTCATGATGATAAATTTTGCATTGGTTTTTATTATATAAATCGAGGTTGGTTGAGGCAAGGTGACCCAGGTAAGGGGGGTACTCGTGGGACCCGCGAGACTCGGGGGACGGGGGGCTTCGGGAACCCGATGGACTCGGCAGACCAGAAGGATTTGAGGGGACCCACTTGGACCCTTCTGGGGCCATTTCAGGCACTCTTGACTCCCTTCGGGAGGCCTCTTGAGAAACTGCGGGACCCTCTTGAGGCCTCTCTGATTCCTGGAACCTTTGCTCCCCTCTCTCAAATCTACGTTAAACCTACTCTGTATCTACGTTAAACCTACTCTGTATCTACGTTAAACCTACTCTGTATCTATGTAAAACCTACTTGGTATCTACGCTAAACCTACTCTGTATCTGCGTTAAACTTACTCTGTATCTACTTTAAACCTACTCTGTATCTACGTTAAACCTACGTTAAACTGCTTCTATGTTAAGCCTACTTGGTATCCATGTTAAACCTACTCTGTATCTACGTTAAACCTAATGTTTACCTGCGTTAAACCTGCTCGGAATCTTTGCTTAACCTACTCGGTACCTACGTTAAACTCACTCTGTATCTTCGTTAAACCTGCTCTGTATTTAAGTTAAACCTACTCGGTATCTTTGTTAAACCTACTATGTATCTACGTTAAAGCTAATCGGAACCTGCGTTAAACCTACTCGGTACCTGCGTTAAATCTACTCTGTATCTATGATAAACCTACTCTGTATCCCCGTTAAACCTACTCTATATCCCCGTTAAACCTACTCTGTATCTACGTTAAATCTACTCGGAACCTATGTTAAACCTACTCGGAATCTACGTTAAATCCACTCTGAATCTGCGCTGAACCTACTCGTAGTCTACGCTACACCTACTTTGCCACTCTTCAATTGCCCTACGGGGGAGTCGGCATTAACTTTGAGTTGGGACTTCGGTGGAAAACAGAAGCAAATACTACTACCACTACTACTACTACATCTACTACTACTACTACTACTACTACTACTACTACTACTACTACTACTACTACTACTACTACTACCAAAAGCTGCTGGACTCGTTTCCAAGCGGAGCTACGCGCCACGAAGATGCAGTCCATCAACCAGTCCACCTCCTTTCCGTTCCTGCACTATGCCGGCAAGTAGAAGCAGCTCGTTTCTCGTACACTTTTGGCTTGAAAGAAGGCGCTTCATTTGCCTCTTTTTCATGGGTTTGGCATCATGACCCGCGAGGCGATCTTCAAGGAACGGCTAAGGACCGGTTTCACGAGAACCCACCACAAAGAAATTTCGTGCCGCAGTGGAAGCTGGAGCCGGTTCTCAACCTGCTCACCTCCCCTCGCTTCACTACTCGAACGACGTCAGTATTGACGCTCTTTCAGAAGACTCTTGCTCGTCGCTTTCGCAGCAGGAAACAGTGTCTCTGAGATTGTAGCTACGGCACGCACTGTACTACATTTCTCCAAGAACCCTCCGTGCGCGCTCGATCTGACCGCTGAGAAGTTCCAGTACTGAAACCAGACCTTCACCCACACGCCACCGCTCATCTCTATCGCCTCACTGCTGCCGGATGGCCAGGCACACGGCCTGGGCCCTATGACCATACTCAACGCCTCATAGCACGATGTCCGTCGAACAATGATTTGCTGCTCATCCATCCTACTTCAGGCAAACCACGCAAGACATCATCGGTGGGGCATTACATCTGCTCGTTTATCAATGAAACCACACCGCATGCCTTCACTAAAGCTCACGACGCCAGAAGATTTGCCTCATCTCTCGCTTGGACGCGTGGGGTCCATCTAAACGATTTCATATCTAAGGAGTGCTGGAAGTCGCCCCACGGGTTCGGGCATAAGTACCTATTTGCAGTGGGGAACCCTAACCAACCCTGCGTCTCACTGTGAATCATGTGGATAGTCCCTCCCGCGTCTAAGGTTTGTGACATTACGCTAGCTAATGCCAGAAACTGGTACATATTATTGGGTACGTGTATAGATTATCTTGCCATATCGTTATGAAGTACTCAACGCTACGGCTTCAGGATAAGGATTACGTCGGTTTCCTCGGTATATATTTACTTTATCCACTCGCTGTTCGGCAAGGTTACCATATTAGCTATGGTACACATGGTAGATACTTCAATATTGAGGATTCTACTACCCCTATCTGGATATTCATTCACACTCATACTAGAAGGCAGTAGAAATTGATGTATATAATTACTATTTAGATTCTCATATTCTAGGCCCGCATATTGTTTTGCCGCTACAAGCTTGTATACTGGCTGTCCTAGGCACCAAGCAATACTCGTCTTGGCCTATGATTACAGTACTTACCACCACTTATACAAATGTGTTTTCATTTCCTTACACGGCAAGCGCTTCTTTGGGAACACTCAGTTTAAGATGCAGTCGATCCATCCACCTTCTGTGCTCTTCTGGCATCGGCCAGCTTGCGCTACATGATGGTATTTTCTATGCTAAACCATATGGCTCTTACGAAGTGGAAGAGAATATAACTTCTGTTATCTCGATTCTCTCGACAAAAAGCTATTTCTCTGTAATTTAGTAAGAGTCATATGGGGCCTCCTCCTCACCCTGCTATCTTGACAATACAGTCCTTCCGGTGAGCAGCTTTGCTAGCCCTCATGAATGACGAAGCTCGGCAGACCTCGCTTATATAGGTAGGAAGGGGGTTGGAGATTTGAGGGTTCAGCCGGATTAGACAGCTGGGCGCGGGAGACCACTCTGTACCTAGCAGACATTTAGACCGTCAGGCGCAGAAGACGCCACGCTGTACCTAGCAGTCATTTAGCGAGTTTTACACCTGAAAACTCTGGGACAGTCAAGGAACTAAAAAATTTCGAAATTCCTGGGTAAGGTTACAAGAAACAAAGGTCTAAATCGGTCGAAAACTACGTTCAACGAATGTTATCAAGATTCTATCAAAAATACGTCTCTGTAATGTTTCCTCTTCAAGATTCATTCGAATAAAAAGCAGAAGCCATGTGGCTCTTACTACATTACAGAGAAATACCTTGTTATCAAAACAAGTTAATAAAAGTTATAATACTTCATTCCTCTTTGACTGATTTCGATGGAAATGTTGATAGTAGTGTACATGTAGCCAGAGCGCGGATTTTAAGGGGCGAGGTGGGGTCTCCAAAAAATTAGATCCAAAAGTTGGTGGCATTTCAGGAAAATGATGGGCGGGATGGAGGGAGGCGGTGCGACGGGGTCTGGAAACGAAAGTTATCATATCTTGTGATCTTGAGTAGTAGTCGTTTCTTCTGTGTTCCACCGGAGCCTCAACGCGAAGTCAACGCACGCTCCCCGTAGAGCACGAAGATCCGTCAATTCTGGAAGATTCGCAGACCTTCGTGTGCGAGTTTAAATTAGAACTTCATCTTGGTTTATCAGCATTGTAGTGCGTTGATGAACGGAGAAGATTTAAACCGGTTCGTTGAGTCTAGTATGTTTTCCAAAAGCGATTAGTTTTTTACGGCACGCTGCTTCTGTGAGCAGGCGTTGTAGGTTGCGCGGGGGGCTTAAGAAGGCTCGGCGGGCTGCTGTAAGTGCATTACAACCCTTATGAAAGTGTTTCACACTGATTGCCACTTGGTAAAAACAGGAGCATGGTGGTGCATCTGGTCCCATGTCTACGTCCATTAAGTGCATGTGGGTTATCCAAGTGTGCCTCGTGCACAAACGGTTGATGAACACTTGGTCTCTTCTATTGGGAAACTTGGTGTCCCATTCTCCTACGAATAGTTTGATTGCAAGCATTTTTTGTACACTTCGTTCCCACACGTCGTTTCATCGAGATGTTTGACGAGAGTTGATGATTGGGAACCAGTTTCGATAACATCTGAAAATAAATTGTTCTTGACGGGTAGATGCCTGTTTAGCTCGGGAATCTGCAAGCTCTTTTCCTCTTATTCCCGCGTGTCCGGGGATCCAGCAGAATTCAACCGGCTGACCCGTCTCGGACGTAGTTTATAAATCGTGCTACATTTTACAAAGAACGGGATGTTCATAGTGAAGACTTTTCAGCTGGATGAGCTTTTAGACTGTCTGTAAATACGAAATATTTGGAGAGGCGGTCACTTTTTATGATAAAGATGGCCAATTCGAGTGCGTGCAGCTCTGCAGAGAATACAGAGGCCTCTTAAGGTAATATTGCCGAACGTGAGGTGCCTTCGCACACGGCGGTAGCTCCCACTCCGTCCGATGTTTTGGTGCAGTCAGTGTATAAATATATGGCGGTGCTCTGAGTACTGTTCATCGAGTAGTCTCGAGAATTCTTTGGGGTGGATGGATGATTATTATATTTATGTATCATAAACACTTTATTTCAGTATTTTTTGTCATTTATTTCGTGGGCTCTATTATTTATCTGTGCCCGTTTCTCATGGTGATCTTTTTGTATTAGTTATATAATTATGTATCGGTAGACGCTCGCAGGGGCCCTGCAGGGTGGCGAGCGACGACTTCGCGTTGGGGCTCCGGTGGAGCGCGGAAGCGACTACTGCTCCTACTACGCTAAACCTTCTCGGTATCTACGTTAAACCTACTCGGTATTTACATTAAACCTACTCTGTACCTACGTTCAACTTACTCGGTATCTACGTTAAACCTAGTCTGTATCTTCGTTAAACCTACTCGATATCTACGTAAAACCTACTCGATATCTACGTAAAACCTACTCTGTGGCTGCGTTATACCGAACTCGGTATCTACGTTAAACCTACTCTGTATCTACGTTGAACCTACTCGGAATCTACGTTGAACCTACTCTGAATCTACGTTGAACCTACTCTGAATCTACGTTGAACCTACTCGGAATCTACGTTAAACCTACTCGGAATCAACGCTGCACCTACTTTGCCACTCTTCAATTGTTCTACAGGGGAGTCGCGTTGGGACTCCGGTGGAAAACGGAAGCAACTACTACTATTACTCGAAAATTCTCGGCGGTACGTGTAGGTTGGAGTTGTTGCTTTGGGGTACGCTTTGCAAATCTAGGTTGACCAGCGGCGGGCTGATCATCCACATTGACGTGTTGATTTGAAGAATTCAATAGGAGAATGAAGGCTTGATTGCTTCGCGATTGATGTTCAGCGAGGTCAGCGAGTAGTCCACGTTCTTCTGTGTTCTTCTTAGCCGCAAAAAGGCGTTTATCGAGAGTGTTGGTGACGTCGTCGAGTGCTGGGCTATTGATGAAGCTCCTAGTCTTGAAGTAGTATTGTAGCGAGAGTTTGTCTCTCTGGAGCTGACGAGGAAGCTCGTTAGCGAACACGTTTAGAGATTCGATGGGTGTGGAACGGAACGCGCCTGTTGTGATACGCAAAGCGTTGTTTACAATGGTGGAAGGGTTCATGAGTGGCTTTAGCTGCTGAGCCGTAAAGAACGGCTCAGTTGTCAATGCGTGAGTGTACTATTGTTCGGAATAACGTCATGCCGGTCTCCGTATCGGCGCCGAATTTCAAGGAGGTTACCGAGAGGATCAGTCCCAGTGCCTTTATGCAGCAAGTCTCCAGGGCTGTGCTGTGGGGTCGCCATGTGAGTTTAGGGTCCCACAGAGTCTCTATCCCTGGCGCTAAATTCTTTAATAGCTAACGTCAGATCAGGCCCTTTCATCTCCGCCAACTGCCTTATCAGCCACAAGCTGTTCCGACTACCTACCTACGGTACCATTTTTTACCAGGGAACATTCATAGCGTTGCTCAGTCACACCAGCCGCTGTCATATCTGCCAGTGACAATCTGCCTAAACTCTGTTTCAGCCCACGTCAGAATCAGCCACGAGGCTTACCGTTTTACTGGTAATCACTTCAACGAAACTTTTTCTACCCAGCCTGACCTAACCTAGGGTACGTATTTCTAACCCGCGGGGCAAAGGTACATATTTCTAACCCGCGGGGCAAACATACGTATTTTTCTGGGTACGTATTTTTCTAGGTACGTAGTTTCATTAAATTGATAACCAGTAGGTTGGAACGCCTGTTTAGGTGTAAAGACAGTGCCAGATTTTGAAGTGGCAAAAAATGCGTGTGCTGAAACATCGTTTAGGTCGAAAGAACGTGTGATGAAAGATTTTTGGCGGTTATGGCAGTGTCCGGCCATGACAGTAAGGTGAAATGAAGTGGCGATAGTGCGCGTGCGCGGAAATAATTTTAGCGCGAACGCTGGGCTCCCGTCCCACACAAGACCCAGAAACTTCATCGATTCTTCGTATACTAGCAGTGTGTTATGCGACTTTAGGTCTGGTTTCAGGTGTAAGCCGGGCAAGAGGGTAAGATGCATGAATTTTTGTTTTAGAGGGCGAGAATCTGAGTCCGTTCATGGAAGCCCAGTGTCCGACTTGGTTTGGGGTGGATGGATGATTATTCATTTATAGATCATTAACACTTTATTCGGAATTTGTGTCTTAACGCTCCCGTGCCAAATAATAACTTGTGTTGCAGAGAACCCCCGCTATAGCACAGATTGGTCCCTAGTTTGTGCTGGGACCTTAAACCGCACGTTTGCATTGACTAAACATTTGAGGTCGAGTAACGTTAACTGTAAACTCGCTATAGCCAGCTAATAGGCCAGCAAGAGTGAGCCCCTAGGCCCCTGGCGCGAACCAAAGGGCCGATGGGGAGCCGAAAGAAACTCTACTTGGGAGGGACCAGCACCCCCTCCAGAGCACCGAAGACCAAGATTCTAACGGCCAAGAACATCAGCCTCGCCAAGATGACCAGCACCACCTCGGCGGACGACGACCGGAGGGACGGCCGCATCGACGAGTTGACCAAGAACGTACAAGAAATATTAAACCTGCTGAGCCAAGCGACCGGCCTTTCAGAACAGAAAGCAGAAGCTGAAGTCTTCGCCGCAGAACCAAGCACAATTAACGATCGTCTAACGAGACTCGAGGGTCATGTCAAGACTATTTTCCTCCATATCCACGAACTAATAAAAACAAACCAACTAAAGAACCCGCAACTTATACAAGTACCTCCACCTCTACATCTGACGACAACTTCGACAACTCTTCACCTCGCCAAAATCCCAACAGAGCTCCAAGGAATGCAAGGAGGAGGCAATACACGCCATTCAATGAACACAACTTGTTCAATAATAGTCCTACCTTTCCA
>SDVV010043561.1:0-10240 GCA_016164225.1 Gammarus roeselii
GTCAGCCCATGCCTCTGGCGGCTCCTTCCGTCGCTCCTTACTTATTGTCTTCGTTGCTCCGTCACTCTACGTTCGCCATACCGCTCTTCTGTTATGATCCGGTACCGCCAGTGACTGAATATTGTGTGCGTTACTAGCGCGGTGAACCCTGTAACAAAGTGTAGCCTTGAAGTGTTTTTTCCGAACTGTGAGTTTTATTGAAAATAAAGTGGTGAATATTAATCTGTTTTTTAACCTATTTATATTGAAACCTGGTGTGTGGCGTTTTGAGAGTTGTGTGATCCTGTACCCCGGTAGACCCACCGAGCCTATACTGGCCTGGACGACCTGCCGCCTCTGTGACCATCCTGACTTCGAGCGGTAGTGGGGTCACCGGGTCAAGAAGTGCAGGCAACCACACCTAAAATAGCCACACATCTCCTGGGTCTCCTCTGGGTTCAATTCCAAGTCTGGCAAACGCAGAGCAGTGCCGGAATACAGGTCTTCCACTTCCAGGCTACATCTCACCTTTGCAGCCCCAACAGCCCCACCAACAGGGCATGCAGGCATGAGAGGCAGTACACCTCAGCGTGCCAGCAATCAAAAAGAGCACTGTACAAGCACTGCAGCAGGACGCTGGTTGGAATGCGCTCAATAGGTCCAAAGAAAACAAAACAACGAAGACAGTCTAGAATTGCACACAACTGTCAGCAACAATATCACACCAAATTGAGTCCAGCAAAACTTATACAACACAGTCCCCAATTCCTCCGCCAGGGCTCTCTTGAAGCTGCGAAGTGATCGCTCTGCACCACATCAGCGGGCAGCCGGTTCCAAATCTGCACACAGCAAGAATAGAAGAATCTGCTTTTATAGTCCCTCTGACAGCGAGGAACCACCAGCTTGAAAGAATGCCCATGTGTGCCAACATCTGGAGCTCTCTCAAGCAGCGCAGACAAACTTGAATCCACAGAAAAATTAAAAATCCTCCAACACTTCACAAGATCAGAACGCAACAGCCTCCCTCTCAGAGAAAACAACTGCATTGCTTTGAGCCGCTCACCATAGTCCACTCCATCGGGCCCATCAATCTCCCTGGTCCACCTCCTCTGCACAGACTCCAACAGTCTCAGATCCCCCAAGTATCCCACATTCCACACACATGAGCAGTAGTCCAAGATGGGTCTTATATGAGTAATAAACAAAGAGACCATAAAAACAGAACTCCTATTGACAGTAGAGGGGAGTCAACAAGCACTCCCAAGTCTCTGAAGGAATCAACAAGCTCAAGTACCACATCATTCGAATAATAAGCAGTTCTATCATCAATCTGCTCCAATTCAAGATGGTCCCTGTAGAAACGCATAAAGACACTTGTCAATGCTCAAAGAGATTCCATGACAATGACACAGACTCCACCAAATTCAGATCCCTCTGCAAGGAAGACACACCCAGGCAAACTGCCTGTACCTTGCCGGGGAAACTCGAATAAAGTTTGAAGTTGTCAGTAAAGGCCTTCCACTCACAAGCCACACCTGCTGCAACATGATTAACATATAGCAGGAACAAGAGCAGACCCAGCATAGAACTCTGGGACACTTGTCACCTCTCAGAAGTCACTGACAACTTCCCCCACAGAAACACACATTTGCCTCCCTATCAGAAAATAACAAATCCAATCAAACAGTCTATCTGGAATACCCACACATCTCAGTTTGTCCAACAAAACCGAGTGACTGACCACATTGAACGCTTTAGAGAAATCCAGAAAGACCACATCAACAACCATTCCTTCATCTACCCAATCAGCAACCTCATCATAAGTCAGCAAAAGTTGATCTTCAGTGCTCCTTCCCACCCTGAAACCAAATTAACCCTCAGACAAAATGCCCTAATCTTCCAGAAAAGACACCAACTGGGACACGATAACCTGCTCTAGCACCTTACAGCAAACAGAAGTAAGACTCACCGGTCAGTAATTGAGAGGGTTACTTCTTGAACCAGACTTGAATATAGGAACAACACGAGATTCCTTCCAGGCCTCCAGTAAAACTCCCAGGTGCAATGATTTTGCAAAAATCAGAGACAAGGGCAATGACAGCTGCCAAGAACATGACTTCAAAACACCAGAGTGAATGCCATCAGGTCCAGGGGCCTGATGGCATTCATCCACCCAGAACCTGGGAAACTAATAGTCTAGTCACACAAATCTCATGAAATTTTCCAGGATAAAACTTATGTGGGGAAGGCTGGGCAGGATCAGCATCCACTAAGACAAAAGTCACAAACAGCTGACTTATGTCTCTCTGACCAGCATCAACCTCACCAGGTGGAAACTTCAGAGGACCAACAGAACTACAGCCCTTCTTTCTTCCTCTGATTTAGGAGTGAAATATCTTGGGAGTAACAGAGAAGTTGTCTGCTAATATCTGCTCATAGACACTGGCTGTAGCGTGAAAATGTTCTGTACCCAAAATTAGGCCCACTAAATCTCTGCAAGGATGCCAACACCTCCTCATGCTGCCTACCAAGCTCCGCCCTCAAAAGCTTATACTGCGCCCAAGCCCTAGATCGACTGGTCATCAGTTACCTAGAAGGGCCCTGCAACCAACCTGGTTGTGAAGCAGAGTCTTGAGTGGGAACAAACTTGGCCACATGTGAATGGACAATTTTCTGAAACAAACTATAACTCTCCTCCACAGCGCCATACAGAAACTCATAATGCCAGTCTACATCCTCTAAAACCTATCTCATGCTTCTGTAATCACCATGAGACCACATAACTGATTTCAAACCAGGATTCCCTGCAACATCATTCATCTGAAAGATATACTCCACCAAGACAGGGGCATGGTGCCTCCCAGAAGAAGAGGCAAAACCACCACAGAAAACACCCAATCCTCCTCCTTAGTCAACACCAGATCAAGAATGCTACCCAAATCAACAAAAGTACCTTTGCTCACCCACTGAGTGAGTCCAAGAAGAACAAAACAATCAAGAAACTGGGAATCAACGGGAGGGATATAATCAAAAACGTATGCAGACCAATCCAATGAAGGCAAGTTAAAATCCCCAAGAAAAACCTCTCTGCCAACACAAAACTCCATCAATAATTCAATCAGTTTAGCATTCTCCTCAGCTGAGTAGGAGGGAGGGCGGTACACCACCACAACCAAAACATCATGATCAAGGAGGGAAATGGCAGCAGTTGGCAGTTGGTGATCACAGACATGGGTGGCACCCACCCCAGGACCTTGGATAGTGGAGGATTCACCTAGGCGCTCTCTCACCCTTTTCACCAACTGGAGACTGTTCCTGATCAGCTAGGCTGATTCAGAAGTGGGGTTAAATGCCAAAGATACCGAAGATGAAGCTGCAGACAACGGGCCATAAGTTGGCTATTAGATGAATACCTGAACATCCCCAGACCCCCAGCATGCCGCACCCTATCTCCAGTCAAGGGCGGAAACACTAGAGTCACACTCACAATCAAAATAAATCATGACATTGAACATGGCATTTGGACAGGTATAAGAGTTTCTCCCTTTCATTAGGATGGCATGCCACCTCTGAAATTGGTTGCTTATATGAAGTCATTGTAAAAGCTTTCACATTTGTGTCAAAGGGAAATTCTCTCTTTGGATTAAACTGAGTGGTTCTAGGGCAAATGCAAATTGTAGGTGTAACACAGGTGGACAAGTGGTTGGTTCATAGAATACTATTTTACATAATTACTTGATGAATATGAAGCAACTTCTATTCATCAAGCATCATTATCATAGTAAGAATGCATAGTGTATGACGACTGTAATGCTTATGCCGACGTGTTGAATTATGTTGCGTGCAGCTAAATATGTTTGCTGGGTATGTTATGAGCTTAGTGTTGGAACCTTGCCCGGCAGGGCCCAGTCCAATTTTACTCAAACTTGGGTACTACGCGTTTCTAACCAACCAAGCACCACAAAGGAACAAGTTCCTAATCCGTGGGCACCAGTCATGGTGGAATCTTCAACATAAGTTAGGTACAACCTGTTCTCTGTATGTCAGCTCCACAGTGCAATAGAATAAAATGTTTTGGTAGTAAACTGAAAGCGTTTTAATGTTGTCCTCAACTGTCCCGGCTTTAGTCCTTGATTGTCCGGACCTAGGAAAACATGATTATTATTAATACCACCAGATTTACCTTCCAATAGAGCTTACTGGGCACTGCAGCTATGTAAAACCCTCATGCTTGAAACAACTAGAAAAGTACTATATATCCGTATCCAAACATGAAAGAAAAGGAAATTGCAATCAAGAACAGCCTTCAAATTCTGAGGTATTGTTCTAGGTAGAGATTGAGAAACATCAGTAATGGTGGTGGAGATACAAAAGTTTGTGAACCACACCAAATCTTTCATGGGCCATGTTGAAAAAGCCAAGACATTACTAGCACAGGAAAACCCCTAAGCCCTTTCACTTACTGAAGACTCAGTTGAGCAGACCTGGTAAATTTGATTATAATGGACAACTTTTCTTGATTATCTATTTAATTAGTTATAGAGCTCAAGGCAATTCAAAATTTTCTTGTCCAACACAATGGTTCAATTGACAGCAGCAGTGATCAGTTGGTGATAATGTTGATTGTTCCTAGGGTATCAGTGAGACTTTTCTTCTTTATTGATTTGCTTCAGTTTTTGTTGGTGAAGCACCTTATTATCTAGCACTCAGTCCGGGTTTTTCATGGATGGTAGCCCAATCCTGTAGTCACTCCTACCCCAGGTGCTTGGTGTGTTACTGGCTTTTGATAGTTTGTTGGCAGAGGGTTCTAATAGCTTACGTCCTAAGCTTCTGAAAAGTTGTATGGGTGCACTGTCCAAGCCTTGGTTGATACTGTTAAAGAAGTCATTATTACCTTGTGGTGTTCTTACAAATTTGTGTCTGAGTCAAGGGCAAGTCTAGGTATAAATCACTTAATTAACTCAGTTAGTCTGTCCTCTGTGTGCTGCAAGAGTTTAAACATGGTTGTTTCCTGTCTGGTTTAGTTTCTTACAGGCTACAAGATTCTCTCCCTACACTAGCCTGTATTCTGGCAATTTTGGTCTGCCAGTTATTTGCTTCTCTTTGCCTTATTCTGTTGTTTTGGACTTTGTGGATGATAGCTTTCTTGTGGATATTCTGCTGCTGGATTTTCCAAAGGCTTTCAGTGTTGCTTTCTATGATGTGTTAATTCACAAGCTGATGGAAATTGGGGGCAATTCTGTTTGGCTGGATTCAATTTTTTTTTTGGTTATTCACTCTAGGAGGGTTGCTCTTGATGGTTGTTGAAGTGAGTCTAGGAAGGTAGGTAGTGTTGTTTCTCAGGGATCAGTAGTGGGTCCTGTGCTTAATGATTTATCGTCGACCGGGATGACTCCCCGCATTTTGCGCATACTTTGAAATAAAAAAATACGCCGCTGAGAAACTTCGTATTTACGGTGTGTATAGCTACTAAAACAATCATGAAGCACCGTAAGTTTCAACATTGTATCATCAACCCAAAAAAAAAGGTATTATCAAAAAACCGTGCGGCAAGCTATGGCCCCCAATCGGGGGTGACTTCCCGCACCAAACGGGGTGACTACCCACACCCCCCATTTATCAATAATTGGAACGCAAATGAAAAGTTTTTCGAGTACCAATCGAAAGAGCATGCCTATATTAGTATATGTCAGTTGTTGAAAATAAAATGTTAAGTAAAATATTAGGTCTGTGACAGGTGTTTTTTATGCTCGTCTTATGCTGCGTCATACCTGACTGTCAAAGGATCTTTTTTCCCAATTTTGCCGTGGGAAACAAAGTTTTTCTTCAATAGTCATTTATCCACATCCTAAACTAATTATAACCCTAAAGTATCGGTAAATGAGCAAATATTACGAAAAGACGATCTATTCAATAATACGATATAACATGTAAAAAATGTATTTAGTCATTTCTATAGCAAACTTATTGCATTACCATGAATACAAGTCATGCTAGGTAAGGTATTCTTATCTTGATATGAAAATGATGAAAAATATCGTTCCTGGGCATTGAACACAAGTCAACACTTAGGCCTAGACTTGTCACCATGTGTTATAAACATCGGGTAATTATAAAATTAGTTGCTCATTTTGAAATTAGCTGTAGTGTCATTATTTTGGGTCATTTACTCCCAGATGTCATAAGTGCAAAAAATTGCATTTAACTACTTTTCATTGAAGAAAAACTAAGATATTTATTAACAAAATAGGAGCGGGCAGTCACCCTCGAGTGTTTTTTCACCTGGGGCGACTCCCGGCAGTTGTATATTTGTATATATCTACAAAAGTTTACATTTCTTTCCAAAATCCTTCCTACGCAACGGACTACATCGTATTCCGAGTATCACCACCAAATTTGGCCCTAATTAAATGGGAACTCTAGACACAGCATCAAAGTTTGCAAAACATTGATTTTTCCGAATCAAAATTATCAGGGACCTAAAAAACGCACCTTCACTTTGGCGATTTTTCATTAATTCTGTGCGCTTATGGAATTTCTATAAGCAGCTGGTACTTACTAACAGACCTGCTCTTGCAAGCCCTGTAGTCAAACGGTGACATTTCCGACGTCTTGGTGCCCAAAAGGGAGGTGGGGGCAGTCACCCCGTATTTCCGATCGCGGGGAGTCAACCCGGTCGACGCTATGTGAAACAAAATGTAGTTCTGTTTTTTAAATAATTTGCTGATGACTACAAGCTCCATCTTTGATACAAGAGGAGCCTGCAGTTGCTGGGTGACTTGTCTGCAGTCAGATCTGGACAAAGTCAGCTCAGTTGCTGCATCCTGGAACTTGAAGGAAAGCCAGAGAAGCGTGTTGTGTTGAAGTTTGGACATGGGTTTGCAGAGTGAGCTGATTAAGACCCACTGGCTCTACTATTTAAGCAAGTTTTCATTGAAGTTAGTCCAGTACCACAGAGACCTGGGTGTGGCAATATATGAGAAACTAAATTCCTATGATCTTGTCAAAGAGGTAGTGGGAAAGGTTTCAAATTTAGCCAGCAACCTGCCAAAGTCCACCATTTACTAGAGTCCTCACTTCATGGTGTCTTTTTTTGTGATGCACATCAGGCACATCATTTATTATTGATGGTCTGTACGGTAGATTGGTTATCTTGGGGATTTGACATGGCTTGAATCAGTGCGGAAGAGTTGGACAAATTGTGTGGATGACCTGGCTGAATTTGATTTTGTTTCCAGACTGATGAGAGGATGGTTTCTCAAGGCAGATCCAAGTAAATCTGTAGGATCATCAGATGTTTGGATGAAGCGACCAACCTTGGGACCTTCTGTAGAGAGCTCTGGATATTAGAACTAAAGGCTATCTATATAAGCTTTTGATACTAGCTTGTAATACCAACATCAAGAAATGATTCCTTGTAGGCTCCATTTTTCAACAGCCTGCCAACTAACGTGATGGAGTCAGGATTCCGTGACTGTTTAAGAGGCTGCTGGTTTAGTTGCTGGACTAAGTTTTGTTTGAGTTGGTCTAGTTTGGAAGAGATCCTTTTCTCTCATTTTGATCTCATGACCTCAATATCTGTCTGCCAGATGCTGTATCTTCTTGTGGGTGCCTAGTGTGAGGTGGTGCAATTTTTTGAGGGTGTGTTGCAGTGATCATAGGTGTGCTGTTCAGTGGGTTGAGGTGTGCTGTCGTTTTAGTTAGCTGTTATTTTTATTGGTCGCCATTTAGTTCTAACTGCTGTATGTATGCGTTTGTGAGATTGAAATCTGGGTCAGTCTGTGTTCCTGTCACTGAATCTTTCATTCAACATTGACTAGTGTATGCGTTTCTTCAGGGCTTGTCTGGAATTGGAGCAGCTCACTTTTGCAGCCCCCTCAACAACCCCGCCAACAGATCATGCGAGCATGGAAGGCAGTGTACCTCAGCCTGCCAGCAATCAAAAAGAACAATATGGAACAAAAATTGCAGCCAAGTGCTAGTTGGATTGTGCTCAACAGGTCAACAAGAAAGACTGAAGACAGGCAGCAATTGCACACATCTGTCAAAAACACAAACATAACCACATAATATAATAAGATTATGTTGAAACCGTGGCGCATGCGGATGGGACTACACGTGTCCACTTCAGAATTTAATTCATGGCCAAAATGAGTGGAAGGGCAATTAATGGGGATATGAAAGAATCAGTCTCTGAACCACCTATATTTAGGACAAAAAGCAATGGATGTACTAACGGACTTTATAACAAATTTGAAAGCTAAATTTTGATGCACACGTATAGGATGAAGGGAGCTGTAAGGGAATAAAAATAATAGAAAACAGATTAACAACCCGTTCACGGTCAGCTGAAGTGCTTCCTTTGGAGTTCCCGGGAGGAGTACTTAAATTTACATTATTTAGAATTACTTGAATTGAATCTTGATTAATCTTATTTATCATGCCAGAACACCCCGGAGGCAAGCAAATAAAAGGAAAATTATAAAATGACTCATGAATGTAAATAGCTGAATATCTAGCAAAGCCTGATTCACGCAGAATAGGTTGACCAGGGCAGCTGATAGCTTGGTATAACCAAAGCCACCCCCGGCAACAATGTCTAGCAAACCCCCATACAACCCCTTCCCCTTAACTCTTCAGCCAAGGCCCTCTTGAACCTACTAAGGGAATTGTACTGCATCACATCAGAGGGCAGACAGTTCCAGACCTGCACACAGCAAGAATGATGAATCTGCGTTTAGTCAGTCTGACAGCAAGGAACCACCAGCTTGAAAGAATGCCAATCTGTGCCAATATCTGGAGCTTTCCCTGGTCCACCACCTCTGTACCTACTCCCAAAGTCTCAGATCCCCCAAATATCCCACATTCCACACACATGAGCAGCAGTCTAAGATGGGTCTTATAAGAGTTACAATGACATCATGAAAACAGAACTCCTATTGACAGTATAACAAAGCAGACTGGTTGCCAGAGTGTAAATCTTTCTTGCAACACTTTTCACGTGGTGAAATTGCAACCTTGAGTTAACAAGCACTCCCAAGTCCTTGCAGGAATCAACAAACTCAAGTACTGCACCAATCAAATTATAAGCAATTCCTTCATCAAGCTGCTCCAATTCAAGACAAACCTTGTAGAACATGTAAATATGCACCAAATTCAGATCTCCTTGCAAAGAAGACACACCCAGGCAAACTGCTTTTATATTGTGTGGGGAGAAAAGTTTCAAGTCATCAGCAGAAGCCTTGCTCTTTACAAACCACACTTGCTGCAATATGATTAACATAATAGCTAGCAGAAACAAGAGTGAGCCTAGCATAGACCCCTGGGGCACTCCACTTGTCACCACCTGAAAGTTGCTGACTATCCTCCCACAAAAACACACTCTCCTCCCAATCAGAAAAATAAGAATCCAATCCACCATGAATATCCACACAACTCAGTGTGGTCAACAAAACAGTGATTGACAACATCAAATGTCTTGAAACCACCATTCCATCATCAACCAAATCAGCAACATCACCATAAGTGAGCAAAAGTTGATCTGTGCTTCTTCCCACCCTGAATCCAAAATAGGCCTAAGACAAAATGACAAACACACAGAAGAGGCTACCTGAGACACAATAACCTGCTCCAGCACCTTGCAACAAACAGAGGTGCGACTCACAGGTTGATAATTGAGAGTTGCTTCCTGCACCTGACTTGAAGAAATGAACAACATGAGATCCCTTCCAGGCCCCCTGCAAAACTCCCTGGCTTGAAGGATTTCACAAATATCAAGACAAGGGAAATGACAGCTGCCAAGAACATGACTTCAAAACACTAGGGTGGATGCCATCAGGTTCAGAGGCAGAAAATGAATCTAAATTGCCCAGAACCTGGGAAACGAATGGTTTCATCACAAATCTCACAAAATTTTCCAAGAAAATAATGATGTAGGGAAGGGCCAGCAGGATCAGCATCCACTAAAACAAATGAAAAGGTCCACAAACAGCTGACTTGTCTCTCTGAGCTGCAACAACCTCACCAGATGGACAGCCCTTCTTTTTTCCTCTGATATAGCAGCGAAACATCTTAGAGGGAACAGAGAATTTGTCTGCTAATTTCTGCTCATGCAGACACTGGCTGTAGTGTGAAAAATTTCTGTACTCAAATTAAGCCTACTTAATCTCTGCAAGGATGCCAACACCTCCCCATGCTGCCTACTAAGCTCCCCCCTCAAAAGCTAATACTGTGCCAAAGCCCTAGATCTACTGGTCATCAG
>SDVV010043562.1:0-10240 GCA_016164225.1 Gammarus roeselii
AATTATATCTGATGATCGTGATCGTTTCTCAACTATATCTGATGATCGTGATCGTTTTCTCAACTATATCTGATGATCGTGATCGTTTCTCAACTATATCTGATGATTGTGATCGTTTCTCAATTATATCTGATGATCGTGATCGTTTCTCAACTATATCTGATGATCATGATCGTTTCTCAACTATATCTGATGATCGTGATCGTTTCTCAACTATATCCGATGATCGTGATCGTTTTCTCAACTATATCTGATGATCGTGATCGTTTCTTAACTATATCTGATGATCGTGATCGTTTCTCAACTATATCTGATGATCTTGATCGTTTCTCAACTATATCTGATGATCGTGATCGTTTCGCAATTATATCTGATGATCGTGATCGTTTCGCAACTTTATCTGATGATCGTGATCGTTTCTCAACTATATCTGATGATCGTGATCGTTTCGCAGCTATATCTGATGATCGTGATCGTTTCTCAACTAAGTGCTGACAGTTTTTCTTGCTTCATCTGAGAAGATCTGGGCTAGTATAGCAATCTTGTCTAGTGTTCCCTTCTCTCGAGCAGTTTCATAACCAGAAACATGGATTCCAGAATACTAATGCGACAGTTATACGTCGTCAGTGTAGTATAATAATTGCTCAAACAACCTTGAACAAAAACACAATGAGTATTCTCTAACAAACAGGTCACACTGTACTGGAGGTATTGACGCTCTCTCTCCTGCCAAGCATCACACTTGGATTTTACCTGTTTGCTATTCTGGGGGCGTTGACCGAGCTTGACTGCGTGGTTAAATGGTCAACGGACTTGCTAAGTGACGGGGTCGGTCCAGTCGAGCAATTGTTTGACTGATCAATTAGTCGAGCCTTTCTCTATCGAGCTCAAATTAGAATGGCCAGAGCAATTGCCTTTTCCTGAACTAAATAAAGTATTAATATTTGGGCCCGTAGCTGGTGTTAGGAACAATAAACTGAATGGGTGTGGCACACTGCATTGGTGTTACACTTAAATCGTACAAATGATGTACCAAATACAGAACGTGAGCGTAAATTGTCCCGTGTGATTTCATGTGCTGGAAGTGTTTGTATTACACAAACCAAATAAACATTCCGTTGAACTGGCGACCGCCTCGTAAAATTCGTGCGTTTATACATGGCAAGTTACTGGGTCCATTCTCTCATTTTGGAGCTTACATGCTCCATTGACTCTCAATATCGAAACACTTGAACAAACACCTTCCATTTAGATTTTGATTATTCTGGGATCATCGACTCAGTCGAGCTTTTTTATGGCGCGTACGGCTGCTATTACTATTATGAAGTCATACTCCATTTTGAGCATGCCTCACATCGTGGTACTCATCATACTCACCTACAATTGATGAATCGATATGCCTAGTGAGCAAGATATACAGTACCTCATTTGTGCACAGTGGATAATCAACAGTTCCTTCTGACATGAACTGCGGCGAGCTTAATATTCACTCCACGACCAAATGTGGCTTAAGTATGCTTTGACACCCGTGAGTCGCTATTTCGGATTTCAAATGGCTTTTCCACGGCCGAAAATCCACCGATGAAAACCAGACCATCATTGCTGATTGGGAGTCGGCCCGGCTGTGTGCTCAATGTTGGCCCAGTAGACACAACATTGGTGTTATCAGAATCGAGGGCAAGCACAGAGATGACGTCGTTTATATTTATATATTATTTATGTTATATTTATATTTTGATTTGTACGATAGAACTTTATATTTTTATTTTGTTTATATTTCTGTATATACGAAATAACTTATGAATCACGAATAATATATAAATAGAAGGAGAATTTTTACTTCTTTGGTATGTCACTGTTCATCTTTATTATTTCGAACATATTGTGGGATATAAATACAATTAAAAAGTTTCGCTCTTCTCATAACCAACATAACCAAACATAACAATCCTGCTGAATCAACACTATGGACGCATACCTCACAAAATATATAGAGTGAAGTAGCAACACACTAAGTCCAGTATGTGTGTATGTATGTATTTACAAGTGTAGGAAGACAACAACAGCCCTATTGGCCCAAACTAGGTAGCCTTTTGATCGCAAGATAGCAAGTTCTGAAGTAGAACGGCTAATAGAGCTTCACGTGCATTTCTGTTGTTATAACAACAAGAAGGGAACGGCTTAGCTGTTTATCGGCGATTTATGTAGAACTTATCGAGCTGAGACTTAAACGTTTTGATTGTATTGTTGTTTACAATCTCCGCTGGAAGTTTGTTCTATTCTTCGGCAACTCTATACGTGAAGGAATTGCGCGTGATGTCGAGTGCGAAACGTTTCCCAACGATTTTGTATGCATTTTCCTAGTCACTCCGTTCGTATCTAGAGTGAAAAGGCTCACTCGGTCGACAATTTCCTTACCCTTCATAATCTTCCACACTTCAATCATGTCGCCTCTGACTCTACATTTTTCTAGCGAATAAAGATTGAGTTCACGTAGCCTGTCTTCATGCGATTTATTCCGCAGCGAAGGGATGAGTTTGGTAGCTCTGCGCTGAACCTTCTCTAATATAATAACGTCTTTTCTAAGATACGGAGACCAAAATTGAACGGAATACTCGAAATGCAATCTAACAAATGCATTGTATAACTTGACCATGCTATCTTTGTTTTTGTACGAGATAGTGCGGTATATCATACATACTGTAGCATTTTGTTACATTGCTTGCTATCCTGTAAGTCGTCATTACTGATGATGACACCTGAATCTTTTTCTGCAGTGACAGTAATGAGTTTCTTTCCGGACATTGAATACTCGTGTTTGAGGTTATGAGGACCTATGTGCATAACTTAACATTTGTCTACATGAAATTCCCTATGTTACTTTTCTGACCAATCAATAATTTCGTTGAAGTCTAGTTCACGTGCCATTTCAGTTGGATCTGCTGACACTCTAGTTCAGTTTGTACTCTTCCTCCTATCTTAGTGTCGTCTGCAAACTTGCTAATGTTTGAAAGCATATTGATTTCGAGATTGTTAATGAATATTGTGAAGTGAACTGGACCTAACACAGATCCTTGAGGCACGCCGCTTGTGACATTACCCCAGGGGGAGGAAGCTCCGTTAAGTACAACTCGCTGCTTTCTGTCCGTAAGCCAGCATTTTATCCAGTTGTTAGCTCGCACTGAACACCGATGCTGTGCAATTTACTAACTAGGCGCTTGTGGGGGACTTTATCAAAGGCCTTTTGAAAGTCGAGGCAAATTACATCGATTGGAGATTTTGTGTCGTGGATTTCTATTATATTCTATAAAAAAGTAGCAGGTTCGTAGGACAGGAGCGGTTGTGTCTAAAGCCATGCTGAGAGTCGCCTATCAGTTTGTTTGATTCTAAAAATTCTGTAATTTTAACCGTTATCAAACTTTCCATCAATTTGCCAATGACTGAGGTGAGACAAATTGGACAAAAATTACCGGGACTCTTTTTGTCCCCTTTTCTAAACATATGGTGTAACATTGGCGATTTCGTTTCTAGTCTCTTTCAGAATTCCGGGATGAAATTGGTCTGGACCTGGAGATTTTGTGACTTTCAGTTTATCTATAGATGTAATAACTTCAGCGGGCGAAAAGTTCACTGTACTGTGGGCTTCAATTTGTCTTTCCGCAATGATATCCTCAGGATTAGGATTATCCTGATTCTCTCACATGAAAACAGAACAAAAGTATTCATTAAGTTGGACACTCATTTTGGTGTCGTCCGTTTCTATTCCACCAACAACGTTCTCGAGAGTACCAATTACAGATCTTAAATTTTTTTTACTCGAAATATAACTAAAATATTGTTTCGGATTAGTTTTGGCATTAGCGACAATTTCATTTTCATAATCTTTCTTCTTACGTTTCTGGACCCTCTTTAGATCTCTTCTGCTGATTTTGTATTCATTTTTTGCTATGTCGTCGTGTGGATGTTTCTGTTTTATCGAGTGCTTGGCTTTCTTTCGTGACTGAAGACGCTGCAATTCTCCTTTCCGGTACTCAGGCTGATTGGCTGCTGTTTGCCTGTTTTTGCGCGATTGATTGACATCTTGTCCGAGGGTTATATCTGCTGACGCCATTGACTCTCTTAAGCCATCGAAATTGGCTAATCTAAAGTTAGAGACTTTTTCACAGTTAGTTGAAGTATTCAACTCGAGATCTATCAAAAACCTTATAGAGTTGTGGTCGCTGGTTCCCAGTGGTGTGCCCACTTCGACGTTCGTAACATGAGAGTCGCTTGCACAAGATAGGAGATCAAAAATATTGCTACCTCTTGTATGTGTCTTCACCATTTGGGTCATGAACTTATCGTCTGCAAAATCAATCAGACATTGGCCAGTGGCAGTGTATTCGTTAGTTTTCCAATCAATGTCGGGGATATTGAAGTCTCCGAGCACTATAATGTGTTGTGTTGTGACGACATCAATGAGGGTGTTGTAAAGGTCGATGTCATCTGCAACCTTGCTTTTTGGGGGTCGATAGACGAGGGTGATTTGACATTTTATATGTTACCGACTACCAGGATTGATACTAAGTCGTGTCTGCTGTAAGGAAGAGTGACTTCTTATATTTGCAGAATGTTTTTCACGAGAAATATCACTCCTCCGCCCTCTCGCCTTTGTCTATCTTTGTAAAATAGTGAGTAACCGGGGAGAGTAAATTTGTCTGAATAATGCCTGGTGCTCAATTTCATTCACGATTCTGTGATTGCTTTTACGTCGATACATTCATTCATTGCAAGGATACTTAGTTCGTCGATTTTGTCTTGGAGACTTTTAGCATTCACATAGTAACATTTGAGAGTACCATTAGTCACATTAACTTGATTTTCTTGACTTAATCTTCTTCTACTATGAGGCCTTGTGTTGGAGTCAAGACTTTCGTTTTCGGTTACTCGGGTTGTACCAGCGGAGCGGCGACTATTGCCTCTAACTCGGACTGTACTGATGACAGGAATATTTTTGCTAGAACCTGCGTTGATGTTTTGATGGGCTCTTGTATTTGTTGTGTGTATCTAGTGTTGAAACGGGTGGAGGCCGTTGGGTCATCTTGTCGGGTACTGCTGGCGGAGTTGAGGGTATGATATCAGTAGGTTTTTTTACTTATTTCCGGCGACAATACTAGCGTCATTGTTTTTATTGATTTTTCGATGGCATCATGTCCATACGTGTTTGTGCGTGCCTTGTTGGGGATTCTATTAAAGTTAGAATACTTTGGATCAATCCTCGTTTCCCAATGATCAGAGAAATTGATTTTCTGTGCTCTGCAGAAAGTTGCTCGGCTTTGGTTCGAGTGGAGTAAGATGCCAGTGACGTGTATGTTCTCGTGTGAACCCTTGACAATTTTCAACATAGCTTTGTACCTTTTACATGTCGATTCTGTCTGTGACACGTCTTTAGCTCCGACTTGGATTATAATTCGCCTAAAAGAAGGGATATTTTTCTTAACGATTATGCCCTCAATTTTGTCGATTTTTAAATCTGTTTCGCCGAGTATTTTTAGTTGAATTCTTCCTTTTCGCTGATTTGATTTGAGGGAAGAGACATTGTGATCACCAATCACTAAAATTTCCTCTGTATTTTGATAGTCCATTTCATTGGGCAATAAGCCAAAACGGTTGCGTATGTCGGGTCGGATATGGTGAAATACTGGCCGAACGTGTGGTGCATTGTCATAGCGTGACTGCCTCTTGCTTACTAACGTTGAGTACGATGCCTCGCTATCTTTGAATTAATTTTCAGTCGATTTGGTGCTGTTATTGGTCGCTTCGTCTAGAGCTGTAAGTTTCTTGACCAATTCAAAGTCTAGTGGCACTTGAAGTTCCTTCATTTGATTTAGGGTGGTCTCAGTTCTTTGACTTTTGCTAGTTCGCTTTCATCAGATTTTTGTATTCGTGGAATTGTTTCAACACGTTTTTCAATTTTTGATTCAATATTACATGCGAGTCGTGACGATTATATTGGCAATTCGAAAACGGAATTTAAACGGAAATAATACATGCGGGTTGTGACGATTATATCGACGATTCGAAAACGGGAATAGAAACAGTTTTTATACAAATGCGAGTGAGTTGAATGCGCGTTATCGTCGAATACACTTTAGAACGGAATTAAACGGGAAATAATTACATGCGGGCTGTGACGATTCTATCGACGATTCGAAATCGGAATCAGAACGGAATTAATACAAGGCGAGTGAGTTGAATGAGCACATTGGCACATGCACATTAGCTCAGAGTTATTTTCTTTTGTGTGTTTGAGTTGAAAGCAATGATGAACTGCTCATTTTTGCTTTTTAATGTTGTGGGAAAGATAACATGATTTTGGGCATCAGACTTGTACTAGACATGGCCGACGGGGTATCAGAAGATGATGGAGAAATTAATTAAATTTCAGTAAATGGAGTGCTATGAAATCAAAGCATGATTCTGAGCTGTAGGATGTAAAGTACGACTGCCTACAATAATTTTTATGACTATGAACTACCTACAATATGAGCATGAACCACTTACACGGTACATTGCTATGATACTACCTGATACAAGTTACTTGTGGTTCTGTTACACAGAGCAGGCCAGATTTAACAGTGTTGAAAATTGGAATAACAATAACATCTTAGAATACTATTTTAGACCGACAGGTAATTCGTGCACAGCTAAAATAGGAGATAAACGAACTAGAGCGGCATCCTAACAGTGCTGCATCCTAACAGAGGTATCCTAACAGTGCGGAAATCCGTTTTCAAATTATAATTATTCAGTGACAATACCAGTTGCATTTAAATGTTCACATTCCGTATACCCATACAGTCGATCACATTGATAAAGTACAAACTGGTAATACAGCCGAAATGAAGATAACATTTGTAAATATAAATATCGAGCTAATAGAACACCAATGACACTGGTTTTCACAGTGAGAAAATATTTTTTTTTCCAGATGTTAGTCAGACAAAGTAAGTCACTTGTGGGATTAGTTCCTGTTAATTACAAAATCATTATAATACAATTCAATATCAACACAGGAGAACAGTTTTTTCCTTTGGAAGAGTTACATTTAACACTCATGATACGCACCCTTTATCGGCATTATTAGCAATATTTCGGCGAATATCCAGATCAGCTGTGATGGGTGTGTCAAGTCAGCTGAGGGGTGGGGCGGGGGGGGGGGCAGGGGGGTATCGTTAGCACGACAGGTATGCTGCGGTCACAGCTCACATGGGCAGGGCAGGGCAGGGCGAGATATACAGAAGTCTGGTTGGCTGATGATGTTTCTCTGATGTCCTTCACTTTGTGATGTCCTTCATTTACTGCCGTCCTTCATTCACTGACATCTTCCATTCCCTGAGGTTCTTTACTTCCTGACTGCCATTACTCTCTGATGTCCTTCGCTCTCTGACGTCTTTCAATCTCTGATGTACTTCACTTTCTGACGAGGTGTTATGAGATGGAGGGGGGGGGGCTTTATCTGGCGCGGTAGGCTAGCAGGGCTTGCCCTGTGCAGTTCTCAACACTCTCAGCAACACGAGCTCCGATCACAACACAAGTGTACCTGGTCTGGTAAAATCTAGATGGGTCGATCTCTTTCTGGCTGCCTGAGAGAAACTGGCCACCTGCCCGTTGTGGACGAGGCTAAGCCGGATCGCTTCACTACACTACGAATCAAGCGCCAGCAAAGTTTGGCAAGATAAACCTGTCCTAATACACCGATCTCCGGTGTGGCAGGGATAGCCAAGCCTAGGGCCTCTAGTCCCACCGTTTCCTTACCTTCATAGCAATCAGGTGGGGGAGGAGACCGAGACCCCGAGAGGGTTATGAAACCCCAGGCTGCTCTGCATCACACAAACAGCGCAGAGGCTTGACTGACTGGAAAAAGAGTTACAAACGATGAGTCAGTCTTGGGAAGGCTCCGACATATTCACTTTAAAGCAAATTTAAATGATGAGCCGAATTGACTTTTTGAATTTCTTAATCCTTGCAATTCTTTGTAACTCCTGCACTCTCTGATGTCCTTCATTCTCTGTTGTCCTTCATTCTTTGATGTCCTTCACTCTCTGATGTCTTTCACTCTCTGATGTCCTTCACTCTCTGATGTCCTTCACTCTCTGATGTCTTTCACTCTCTGATGTCCTTCACTTTCTGATGTCCTTCACTTTCTGATGTCCTCCACTCCCTGATACCCTTCACTCGCTGATGTCTTTCACTCTCTGATGTCCTTCACTATCTGATGTCCTTCACTTCTTGATGTCCCTGTCTAAAGGGAATTACATGTTGGTGACGAATGCTCCAACTGAGGCCAAGAATGACTGGAGGGATTTTCAGTCTCATATGTTTGAACAGACTCTAAGTATCATAAGTCTGGACTCATCCCCAGCGTCATATGTCTGGACTCATCCCCAGCGTCATATGTCCGGACTGATCCTCAGTGTCATATGTCTAGACTGATACTCAGTGTCGTATGTCTGGACTGATCCTCAGTGTCATATGTCTGGACTCATCCCCAGCGTCATATGACTGGACTGATCCTCAGTGTCATATGTTTGGACTGATCCTCAGTGTCATATGTCTGGACTGATCTTCAGTGTCATATGTCTGGACTGATTCTCAGTGTCATATGTCTGGACTCATCCCCAGCGTCATATGTTTGGACTCATCCCCAGCGTCATATGTCTGGACTCATCCCCAGCGTCATATGCCTGGACTTATCCCCAGCGTCATATGTCTGGACGGATCCTCAATGTCATATGTCTGGACTCATCCCCCCCGTCATATGACTGGACTGATCCTCAGTGTCGTATGTCTGGACGGATCCTCAGTGTCATATGTCTGGACTCATCCCCCCCGTCATATGACTGGACTGATCCTCAGGGTCGTATGTCTGAATTTATCCTCGGTGTCATAGTTTTGGGCTGATCCTCAGCTGCATTTATTACGCCGTCGAAGCCGTATTGACACGTCTGATCTGTGTTCATGATTTACTATTTAATAATTTGGAAAAAAGTCATACGCTACTGCATTCATGAAACGTAAAGCCACTGACTGGTCAAGAAAGTTAACAGCTAAATAATTAGGTATAGTAACATAACTGAAGTTGGTAGAACTCTGTCTGCTATGGTCATTAATCTATCATTAGCAGAGCCACGAGGATAGAGAGTTATCTATTGTCTTTCCCTATTGTTCAAATTAACCCGTTGAAATCATGAAGAAATGGTCCAACTGCGGTCTTCGCACGGGTTTGCTATTAGTATACTATTTGTTATTTTGGAAATCATTTTTGAAGTCGATTATTGCTCGGTATTCGTGATACAATAAATGATATAAGCTGTGGGACTCTACTTTTGTTCTGAGTTACAAGTAGCCCTACAAATTTTGGCTTATCTAATAGTGAAGAGCGTGACAGACGACAGACAGACACAAGCACACCCTGTATATACTTCTATAGATTATAAACAAACTCGATGCTCTTTATGAAAATACTACCAGTCTCGCACTCTGCGATCCTCTCACGAACTCACACACGTATCTAAACATAGCCCTTAAGTGCTGAACCGTCATTCTCTTCTGTCAACTCAGGGCTCGACAGCTTTCACTGATTTATTCCTGCTGCGTCATAATTGCCGGGCACTTTTCCATCAACAGC
The DNA here is from genome assembly GCA_016164225.1 of Gammarus roeselii. Classification (NCBI taxonomy): domain Eukaryota; kingdom Metazoa; phylum Arthropoda; class Malacostraca; order Amphipoda; family Gammaridae; genus Gammarus; species Gammarus roeselii. The sequence goes on from SDVV010043562.1 coordinate 9,671, forward strand.
CATCTCGTTTCTCAACGAAATGCTAAGGGCTAAAGCACGTCAGGGCAGCGTCAAAACTAATCAATTTCACAATCTTACTCCTCTCACGCCTACCAATTGCACGCTTCCTCGCTACCTTCACACCGATGTTTCGCCTCCCTTATAGCCTGCTTCAAGTCAACCACCCACCCAAACTTTGGTTTTCCCATCGGCTCCCGCACAGCCCAGGCACGGTCCAGGCGGGCGGTTGCCGCTGGGTGGAGGGAAAGCATGCTATATTTTCCTGTGATGTATTTATGCTTATAAACGGTCTGGCCTTCCTTCTCTGAGCTGTATTGCTGACTGGTACCTACGATGGTGCTTATAAACGGTCTGGCCTTCCTTCTCTGAGCTGTATTGCTGACTGGTACCTAAGATGGTGCTTATAAACGGTCTGGCCTTCCTTCTCTGTGCTGTTTTGCTGACTGGTACCTACGATGGTGCTTATAAACGGTCTGGCCTTCCTTCTCTGTGCTGTATTGCTGACTGGTACCTACGATGGTGCTTATAAACGGTCTGGCCTTCCTTCTCTGTGCTGTATTGCTGACTGGT
>SDVV010043563.1:0-10240 GCA_016164225.1 Gammarus roeselii
TATATATATACATCCATATTCGATTCTGATTCGTCTGTCTTATATTCTATTATCCAATGAGAGAAAAAGCCAGTCTATGGCACCCTCATGGAGGCGTGTCTTAAGAGCATCATTTCGTATAGCTATAACACATACATCAATGTTACCCTGAATTTGATTAAGTGGGATTAGGTTAAAGGCTCAAGCTTATCTCCCTTGGTGCTCTTACAACTTCACGGTTCAATGAGGATAAAAAATATGGATGTGGCCTTTGAATTCTGTCGAAATGCCAACTCACAGTGTCGAGGCGTTATCTCTTTTGGAATAAATGTCTCTGCAAACAACACTGTAAGATGCTGCCCTAAGGCTCAGCCATGATGTTGGAGATTACTTTTATGGGAATAAGATGTAGTTTTTTTTCTACACTGCCAAGGACAGTTACTTCATTTCAATTTCATATATTCTAATCAGGGAACGAGCCATTTTCCGATTGCCAAGCAGACCTTAGAACATCAGGACACCGAGTTTCCAGAATTATCTCCTGAGACCAAGAAAATTTAAACCTCCCGCTATCACTCCTCTACTCCGCAGACGTGGAGTGGTTCTCAAAAAAAGCCATACTAAACAACAATTATAACATCAGCATTGGTATAAATGAATAAAAAGTAGACTGACTGTCACGAGTCTTCGAGCCTTCGCCTGGAGTTCCAATAACCAGCAGCACGTAGAAATATTACCCTGAAGGCCCTTCCTCCCTATCCCAGCTCGGGACCGTGCGCTGCACACACGTCATGATGGACGGGCACTGACCAGGCTAGTCATGCAAATGCGGACCAACAGCTTGGTCACAGCTTGACCAACGGCTGGGGCCAGCAGCTGGAGACAATGGGCCAGCAGCTTGGGCCAACAGCTGGGGCCAAGAGTTTGGGCAAACAGCTAGGTACAACAGCTTGGCCACAGCTTGATCAATGGCTGGAACCAACAGCTTGGGCCAACAGCTGGGGCCAAACGCTAGGGCCAACAGCTGGGGCCAACAGCTAGGGCCTACAGCTGGCGCTAACAGCTGGGGCCAGCAGCTGGGGCCAACAGCTGGGGCCAACAGCTGGGTCCATCGGCTGGGGCCAGCAAGGCCTCAGGGATACTGGATGTGAAGGCCAAGCCAGAGCAAGTCTAGGGGCAAAAAATAACATCTTGTCATGGATGCATACCCACAATAGTCAATGTCAGTTCGTGTCATGGATGCGTACCCACAATAGTCAATGTTAGTCCGTGTTAGGGATGCGTACCCACAATAGTTAATGTTAGTCCGTGTCATGGATTCGTACCCACAATAGTCAATTTTAGTCCGTGTCATGGATGCGTACCCACAATAGTCAATGTTAGTCCGTGTCATGGATGCGTACCCACAATGGTCAATGTCCTGGATGCGTACCCACAATAGTCAATGTCAGTCCGTGTCATGGATGCGTACCCACAACAGTCAATGTCAGTCCGTGTTATGGATGCTCACCCACAATAGTCAATGTCATGGATGCGTACCCACAATAGTCAATGTCATGGATGCGTACCCACAATAGGCAGTATCCGTTAGTGTTGGCTAAGTTTGAGTACAATTATTGCTGAGAATCCTGGCCTAGGGCTGTGACTGAGACCAAATGTCGTGGTGACAGTACAAAAAAAACAGTTACTGGTCCCAGGGTTGGATACGTATTAAGAATATGCAACAATTTATGATTCAACATGCATTAAACTCAAGACGAAGTCGGCTTCTGATTTGGAGCATTTGCTTTATCATATTTAAATTAAATGTTGTTAAGGATGTCAAACCGGTGAACAGTCGATAAGATAGCCTGACTTGCCTCATAAGATTCATGTAAAGTGATGAGTGAGAACCTTTAGCAAATAAATCGCACCCAGAGATGAGCTACGTAGTTTTTGGGAATACCCTAAATTTTTTCTTCGAGGAGCACAACAAGAGCACAATCTGGACCGTAGGTAGTAAACTGAACACGCGTTCGTAAGCAGAGCTGGAGATAGAAACTGGCTCCGGTGCTGTGAAACCAGAGTGAGGGAGGATCAGGAAGACCGCTTGGCCTCGATAACCTCATTAAGGTCGGAAGCAGTAAGCCAGGTTACGTGTATGATGATTATTGGAAGGCCTGATATCAAATGAACCTGTTAATACCAAGTCATCAATGAATGCCTGGTCTACTTAGGAAAAGAATATACGAATAACGCGTTATTTGGTGTTGCCTTCCTTTACTGCAATCCTAAAACTGAGCGGGAAAATGCTAAGGAATTTCCCCTAAAGGTAGTGAAATTCTGGTTGCATTTTCCTTAGAGTAAATTAGAACAATCAACCCAATTAAAAATCTTAGACACGGTTGCATACAATGTCATTGTATAGAGTGAAACAGAAAATAACTGATCCAAAGTAAACACTCGTAACTCAAAACTAATAGACATAGAAAATAAAAAATAAAATCATATGAAAGGAAATCTCAAGAATTTGTATTTGGTATATATCAAGTGCTCGAAATAGCCTCCTTGATGCGGGGAAACTTGAATTTACTGCAACAATATCATCTTGGCCAATGAAAGAGATTACTTCTCGGATAACTTGCTTAAGGCCAATGATAGTGCCAGGTTTTGATTAAAAGACCCACTGTTTGGCATTTCCCGAGAAACAAATCATTCAGAAAAGGAAAGGTCAGGAGACCAAAGCTGGCCAGGGGTTGTCAGATTGTTGTGAAACCATGTTGTTCTGATTCTGATTCTCAGGTAAGCCATTGCAGGCATAGATGTTGTTGACGTTGCATCGTCTTATGGAACCAAATACCAGGATAAATATCAACAAGGATTATATTATTAAGCATTCAATAGGCATTGGTGTTCACTTGACGAGCGTTTTCCTTATCAGCATCATCACAAATGAACGGCCCATGCACTCTGCGGGAACTTAGGCCGCCCCAAACGGTCCCCTCTGGTGAGCGCAAATGCTTTCCACTCGCATCTACCAGGCTTTTGGAGCTCTAATTACGGAAGTCCTGCTTATTAATAAAGCCATTTAAACAAATGTGACTTGAGTCTTTGAAAGATGAAGTGTTCACATTACATCGTCTTTCTTCGGACCATTCTTTAATATTTTATCAAAACAGTAATCTTCTTTCATTGTCGAGTGCTGTTGTGAAATTATAAGTGTGTGAGTTTTTAGTCTAAGATCAATCTTCAGGATGCGCCTGACAGACTCACGACTGATCCATACATCTAAACAAACTGTTTTCTTACACCTCGTGAAATATTTGAATTTAAAAATTTCGTTCGAATTGACGATTATTTTTTCTCGAAGACATCGCTTTTTTGAGTGGCCTGAATAACCCTTTTTTAGGTTAAACATGCTGCCATTTATTCTCCATTTGCTGACCACATTGCTGACCACATTGCTGACCACATTGCTGACAATCCTAATGTTTACATCCGAGTGGAGTTCCTTTGACAAGTGCTCTTTTCACTTTGATTTGAGAATTACTTGTGTAGTTCAACCAGTAAATGGATTCATTAAAAAAAAATTATGTTTACAATGACGATAATTTATTTGATCATCTAGACATCTGTTATACAAAATAAAAGTGCAGGACATAAACTATCATGGGTTTTTTGTTTCACATTTCTATGCCATTTATTTTTTGAGTTATAAGCGCTTCCTTTCGTTTTTTTTTGTGTCACCCTGCAGAACAATTCAATTTTATTGCATCATAATAGAATACAATAGACCCGTTATAAATCCAATTTCATTCCAAGGGCGGCGGAAGGAAGAGGCTACAAGGTCAAGCTGGATGGGCTTACATATTGAACTTTGAGTCTAAAGGCTCTGCTTCACCAAATGTGGTTGTTTGATTCTTAGTTGATCCTCAGTTGATTCTCAGCTGATTCTCAGTTGATTCTCGTAGATTCTCAGTAGATTCTCAGTTGATTTGCAGTAGATTTTTAGTCAGTTGCTCATCCCAACCTAAGCTTCCTATTCTGTTCTCTTCATCTACTCCTTGCCGCTGCTCGCTTCATGTTCAGTTTGAAGCCCCTGCCCAGCTTCGCTCATTATCAACCAGTCATGATAAAGTAAACGTCGGTGATCAGACTTACTCTGCGTATTTTTCTTTAAATTAATGGTCCAATGTAATGCTTGCATCTGCCTCGACATATTAAAAAGTGGAGAGTAGAGGATGGCTTTCAACAATGTCCGTCGGTTGGTCCTTACTCCTCAACCCTAGTTTTAAGTTAATAATAAATTCACCTAGGTAGCAAATGTTGTCTTCAGAACAGCTCACGCTGACGAAGACTTTGTGCGTATCATCTGTGTATTCTGATATTTCTGTTATTTTGTCAACATGTCATCATACCTAAATAAATGTTAAATCCTTAAATATCCTTAAATCGTAATCAATCCTCTTATCAGCATGCTTCATCAGCACTCTTTATCAGACGTTTATCATCCCTCTTTATCAGCTCTTTTTACCAGCACTCATTATCAAGCAATTTCCTCAATATTCTTAATCAACATTCTTTATAACCCCCCTCCCCTCCCTTATCAGCACTCTTTATCAGTTCTGTATCAACCCTCTTTTTGAGGTTTCATCACAAACATTCGTTTTCAACCCTGTTTATCACCCCTAATTATCAGCACTCTATATTAGTTCTGTATCAGCCCTCTTTATTAGCACTCTTTATCAGCACTTTCCATCACCCCCCTCATTTTCTGCACACATTGTCAGTTCTGTATCAGCCCTTTTTATTAGCTCTCTTTAAAGCACTCTTTATCAGCACTCTCTTGTACCCCTCATTATCAGCACACATTGTCAGTTATGTATCAGCCCTCTTTATTAGCTCTCTTTAAAGCACTCTTTATCAGCACTCTCTTGTACCCCTCATTATCAGCACACATTGTCAGTTCTGTATCAGCCCTCTTTATTAGCTCTCTTTAAAGCACTCTTTATCAGCACTCTCTTGTACCCCTCATTATCAGCACACATTGTCACTTCTGTATCAGCCCTCTTTATTAGCTCTCTTTACAAACACGCTGTGTCAAACTTCAATACGGCACTCTTTATCAGCAAAATTTAGCGGAACTCGCTCATTTCTCTCCATCGACTCTCTTTATCGTGAATCTCAATCGGCCCTAATCACAAGCGCTCTTCATCAGCACTCTGTATCAGCACTCTATATGAGCACTCCTCTCCAGTACTCTTTATCAGCACCCTCCATCAGCATGCATTTCTAGCACTCTTCACTATATCACTCTAAATCAACGCTCATGATTGAAACTTTTTATTTTCAATCATTCTCGACACTCTTTTTAGCGGCTCTCATCATCAGCATCCTTTATCAACTCTCTTTATCAGCACTGTTCATCAGTGCTCTTTACCAACACCCTGAATCAGCACTCTTTATCAGCACTCTTTATCAGTGCTCTTTACCAATACCCTTGATCAGCACTCTTTATCAGCACTCATCATCAGTGCTCTTTACCAACACCCTTAATCAGCACTCTTTATCAGCACTCTTTATCAGTGCTCTGTACCAACACCCTTAATCAGCACTCTTTATGAGCACTTTTTATCAGTACTCTTTATCAGTACTCTTTACCAACACCCTTAATCAACACTCTTTATCAGCCCTCTGTATCAGTGCTCTTTACCAACACCCTTAATCAGCACTCTTTATCAGCACTCTTTATCAGTGCTCTTTACCAACACCCTTAATCAGCACTCTTTATCAGAACTCTTTATCACCATTCTTCATCAGCTTTTCACGGCCTCGCCGGTCATTTCCCAGCCTGTCCAATAGGGACCGTTTGAGAGCACGGTTCATTTCCTCGGAGGCTTCCGTAGCGCCAAACGTCCAGCTCTGCTGTTTTGTCTCCACGTCGTTACCCCCCCTCCCGCCCTCTCTCCCCACGTGGCTGTTTTGTCTCCGTGTTATTCCGCCCCGTTGTCATTTTGTCTCCGCAGTACTCCACCCTGTTGCTGTTTTGCCTACGCGTTAATCCACCCTGATATTATTTTGTCTCACGTAGCCTCATCATGATGCTGTTTTGCTTCCGCCTTACCCCGCCCTGTTGCTGTTTTGCTTCCGCCTTACCCCGCCCTGTTGCTGATTTGCTTCCGCCTTACCCCGCCCTGTTGCTGTTTTGCTTCCGAGTTACCCCGCCCTGTTGCTGTTTTGCTTCCACCTTACCTCACCCTGTTTCTGTTTTGCTTCCGCCTTACCCCGCCCTGTTGCTGTTTTGCTTCCGCCTTACCCGGCCCTGTTGCTGTTTTGCTTCCGCCTTACCCCACCCTGTTTCTGTTTTGCTTCCGCCTTACCCCGTCATGTTGCTGTTCTGCTTCCGCCTTACCCCGCCCTGTTGTTGTTTGCTTCCGCCTTACCCCGCCCTGTTGCTGTTTTGCTTCCGCCTTACCCGGCCCTGTGGCCAGTTTGTGTTCGTCTTGTCCCACCCTGTTTTTTTTTCTTGTTCGCGTTACTCCGGCCTGATTTTGTTTGGTCTACGGGCTACCCCACCCTGTGGTTTGTTTGCCTCCGCATTACCCTGTCCAGTTGTTTTTGTCTTCGCGTTACTTTACCCGATCGTTACCCTGGAATACCTTAAACATCACCGTGAATTTATTAGGGAGAAAATAAGTTCTCCAGCGATGCACAATATCGTCCCGTGTATGTTGAAGCAAAATCTCTTCAAATAAAGTTCCTAAGTGGCTACTGGCTCGCTGATTGGTTTAGTTTGTGGAGACGGGTATTATAATTTCCCCTTTAGCGGATGATTGACTCACAAAATTGATTGAAATCGTCATTTGATTGACACAACAAATCAGCAAATTGACCTCTTTGGCTACTGGCTTATGGGTTAACGGTGGGAAAATATCACAGCACATCCATGCTAGTGATGCCTCCGAGAGAAAGAGATCACATTACGGTGATACCTCCGGAAGAAGGAGATGACATCACATCAATGGCGGTGATGTCCCCGGCAGGAGGAGATTACATCACGGTGATACCTCTGGTGGACGAGATCACATCACATTCATGCCGGTGATGCCCCGAAAGGACGAGATCACATCACATCTATGCCAGTGATGCCTCCGGGAGGAGAGTCTCTCAGAGTCCAGTCAAGCCAAGAAAACTACCGGGACTTTCCTTGCACAATAATTGAGCCAGTTACATCGACCAAGACTGCCACCCTCAACCTCCACCAACCCCTCATTCAACTCCAGACAAACCCCCCTTTCCAGCAACACTCCCCAACCCCCCACACACACCAAGCCACCCCCCCCCCCCCCCCCCCTCCAGTAAGCCCCAACTTCCACCCGTAATAGACCCAGCGCCCTTCCCGGCCGATGAAGTCCCCACAGCCCTCCTTGCAAGAGGGAGAGCCGACACAGAACTCCAATATCATTGAAATAAGCTGAGACGGCGCGTCCTAAAACAAACTGCCAGACGACATTGAAGCATCTGGCAGGAATCGACTTGAACGGGGCATTGCGTACTCATCATTGCCAAGCGATGGAGAGCAGCGCGGGAAGTGAGGGGGTCATTTGTGGGACGATTGCGGGGGGGGGGGAGAAGTGGGTTTGGCAGTTTCTCAAGTTAAACGCCAAAGAGCCTTTGAATGATGAGACGAGGAATCTTGAGAGAACAGTACATGTAAAAAAATGATTACTAAGCACGATTGCTGATACTTTAGTAACTGTGTGCATGAGTTTTCGTATGCGCAAGAACTCGTCCTTGTTATCGGAGTGGACGTTGATACTGAGTGGACATTGATACATAGGAATGGACATTGATACATAGTAGCGGATACTGAGACGGGAATGAGCATTGATACTGAGTGGACATTGATACTGAGTCGATGGATGTTGATACATAGGAGTAGGCTTTGATACATAGGAGTGGTCATTGATACATAGGAGTGGCCATTGATACATAGGGATGACCATTGATTCAAAGGGATGACCATTGATAATAAGTGAACATTAATACAAAGGAGGGGCCATTGATACATGGGGTTGGGCATTGATACATAAGAATGGGTCTTTGATACTCAGTGTACATTAATACATGTGAGGGGCCATTGCAACATAGGAAGGGCCATTGATACATAGAAGTGGCCATTAGTCCTAAATGGACTACGGCATTAAAATGAAAAGCAGTAAGTGCCATTTGTTTGCTAATTGATTAGCATAAATGAGTGGATTGTCATCTATTCAGGATCATTTATTCGGACAATAGAAGCAACGTTAACTCAGCTTGAATGCAAAATTACAGGATATTAAATGACAATATAAAAGTACCGTCATTAAGAAATTGGCACGTGTGATTTAACAATTAATTAATTTTTCAAGGTAGGTACATAAAGCCGTTCCATGTTTAATGATTTATATAGTTACTGTCGGGTATATTTAGGGTAACAGTGTATGTTTTGAAACAGCATTTAATCAATGAGAAGATGTCCAATTATAGTAAGCAATATTTGTTATCGTATCTATGAGCCAAGACATTTTCATATTATCCACTATTTTTGATCAATTATGAAATGGTCACGTGATATTTCATATCAGGAAAATAATCAACATATTTTGCCTCTCAGCAAAGTTCACGAGTGAAGCAAAGATCATTCACGAATACGGGAAGACTCCAATAGCGTAGAAACGAGAATTCGTGCTGAAGTTTATCCCCAGAGGAAAACCGAAGAACATATGTAATTCACAACTTTTGAATCGGGCCGTCGAAAATTTTAATAAAGCTGAAATTTAAATGGTGCTGCCTCGAGGATGCTATACCTTTAAAACGACGCCATTTGCAAATGAGCTGGTTAGTAGGGAGCTTCAGAAAGATCTCACGTTTCAATTCGACAAGCTGCTCAAAATTTGACTTCATCAAGTGTACTGCTCATAAATCTCTATGTAAGCAGCTGTAAATATAATAACACAAGTCCCACAAGTACCAGAAACGGAGTGAAACTCATAAAACAAATGTATTTTTATTTCTGGGTCTCGGACTCTAACACTGATCATAAAAAAAAATCACGAACGAGATGTAGTTTATGCTTAGACCACATCATGATCATCAAACTTTATAATTCTGAAGCACCACTATCCCTCATCAATATGAGGATTGTGTGATGAAGCTACACAACGCCTGGTCAACGAAGAGTCAAGCGAGCTGTCGCAAGCTGCTCCTTTAATTGGTAAGCTCGTTTGGGACCCGAGTTGTAGTGCCAAGCAGTATTTACCTGATAAAAACAGCAAGTCCACGAGCGTTTAGTATTTACCCGGTATGAATACTAGTGAACGTATATTGTCTGGTTTTAACTTATGTTTGAAAGTATATACTCAATTTAATTGTGATTAATTGTTAACTTGAAGTCGTGAGTCATTTAGAGATATTCCATATTGCAGATTTGAGCTGGACGCTGCATGCTCGATCCGTGGCAGCTGGTTGCAGGAAGCCCGGTAGAGGGCAGCTGGGTACAACAGGCACGGTCAGAGGCAGCTGCCTGCGACAAACACTTCATGTAGTAGCTCATTGCTGCATGCACGGTCTGTGACAGCTGGTTGCATGCAGCAAGCACAAGCAACAGACGGTGGCGCAGACAGAGCGACACCAGTCGGCTACCCATCTGGACGGTGTCTAGTCTGGATGGCTCCAGCAATACGATTCAGTCTCCCCTTCCGCTAACCCCAACTCCCTTTCTCCCCTACCCCTCCCGACCAAACAATTGCCTCCACCCTACTCAACCATCTGAGTAAAACTGCTACCGTTTTTCTCTCTGCTCATTTCTGTTTGAATAAAACATCTTTCTATTCATTCTGACTTTCGTTAAAAAATGCCCCAAGTGGTACATTGAACCATTGCTCAAATAAATAGCATGCTTTAGGCCGGGTTTTGTAAGCAGCGATTTAACCTCAGAATAATGACCGTTCGTTTGCAAACAGCAGCGTCTGAAAGAGAAAACGGAAACAGCAATTGCTGACATAAGCAACGACAACCAATAACATAACATGAGTTAAATATTGCAGGTCTTCTACGGCTATTACCCACCAACAAAATTTTAAAGGTCTCGGACCCTACGGATATTTTCCACCTACTATTGTTCAAAAATCTCAGACTCTTCGGCAATTACTTACCAACTGTTGTTCCAAAGCCTCGACCCTGCTTCAATTAACTACCAATCATGATTCAGCATAGTTTCCCCCAAAAATAAAATCAAGAG
>SDVV010043564.1:0-10240 GCA_016164225.1 Gammarus roeselii
GTACACGTGCCACGTACACGTGCCACGTACACGTGCCACGTACACGTGCCACGTACACGTGCCACGTACACGTGCCACGTACACGTGCCACGTACACGCGCCACGTACACGTGCCACGTACACGTGCCACGTACACGTGCCACGTACACGTGCCACGTACACGTGCCACGTTACCTACAAGAAGGCACACAAGATATAAAAGATGTACAAACAATAATGATCAGACGTCGATAAGTTACATTCTCACATAAACACTTTTCGCTGCATGAGAGACTATGGAGTAGCAGAACATACTTCAATATAAATGTTGTCTCTAAACATACTGAACACGGACGTGGAGTGCTGAGAGTGCTTCACCACTCAGTCCTCTTAGGGGGACAAGAAAAGGCGATGATTGGGCTAAGAGTAAGGCCAAGGGACAAAGAGAACTAATTCTTGCATCACGAGTTCGCGTAAGGAAATTTATGATGGGTGACAATAAAATATTGGTAGATTCGGTCGCTATTAAATGTGACACTGCAGAGTTCAGTTTTACAGGTAAAAGCAAGGAGTAGATAACGGGATTTGACAACAACGGGATATAGTTATTCAAGAATAGCATTGACAACGCTGTGATCACATTCGTGGATTTAGAAGTATAGTATAGGTTTTTAGTGTAACACCGCAGATAAAACGAAACCAAAGATTACAGTTCATTACACCAGTACAATAACTGCCAATAAATTGTACAACCTTCAGCGATGCAGCCTCACATAAGTTTCTACACAAAAGGCACCTCTGTTTCAATGCAAACAAAGTAAAATATATAATAAAATATAAATAAAAGAACACACCTAAATATTGGGATCGTATATGCCTCTCCCGTTGAAGCCAAACAATGAGTGAAAATCTCTGGCCCCCGCACTCCAGCTGTGTTCCTACAATTCATGGAGAAACACCGAAAAACATTTTGTCTACAGAACAATGGAAACACGGAAAGCGATTACAATAAATATGAGAAAAATGAGTATCGCATTGCAAAGAATGAATTAGTATGAATGATCAAACGATTGACTTATCGCATGCAAAATTAGATAAGTCATGAAATGAGAACTGGCTCTGACCGAAATGAGGGTCTCGAAATTTGCCCGGTTGACGGATGAGTTTGAGGAAAAAAAAATTGATGAATAATGATTGCGATAAGTAAAATAGATATTAATTGATGAACAGCCTGAATTGATCTCCTACTGCCCTCGAACCTCTAGCCACGGGTTCAGCGCATGACTGATCATTGAGCTTTCAGAGGCCAAGAGAGGCAGTGATGAATGGATTGGCCGCAATCAGTCTCATCAATAAATTATTACGCGCCCTTGCGTGACGTTCGCTTGCTTCAATTATAGCGGTCAATCCATTCATCACTGCCTCTCTTGGCCTCTGAAAGCTCAACGGTCAGTCATGCGCTGAACCCGTGGCTAGAGGTTGGAGAGCAGCATTAGATCAATTCAGGCTGTTCATCAATTAATATTTATTTTACTTATCGCAATCATTATTCATCAATTTATTATTTTAATCAAACTCATCCGTCAACCGGGCAAATTTTGAGACCCTCATTTTGGTCAGAGCCAGTTCTCATTTCATGACTTATCTAATTCTGCAATGCGATAATTCAATCGTTTGATCATCCATACTAATTATTTTTTTTGCAATGCGATACTCATATTTCTCATACCTATCAATTCGATATTTTACAATCATTTCGTCATTCAACCAACCAAACATCGTACACCCACATATCCTTCAATAATATCCATCAGTTGGTAGGATGTAGAGGTAAAGAGTTTGCAGAGGGGCTAGACCCAACAGGCTGTTGTCAACACTCAACCAAGTGTTGCCATTCATAACAAGGAGCCGGTGAAGGGTATGCATCAGTTGCTTCTATTTTTGTGTTTTACTATATAAAGTTAGAAAAATACTAACTCCAATTGAGTATCATGAACATCATACTATAGAATATTAATTTCATTACTGTCCCAAGACAGTGAGATCTTTGCCTCATGTAGGCAAGGCTAGAAATAACCCAGACTGACAAGCGTGGCCCAACAAATGATTGATCACACGAGCATTTGAGCCTCAATTACACGGAATGGCTGGCTACCTACTTTGACTATAACCTCAAAGGTCAAAATGACCCAAAATATCGTGTTTATGAACAGTTTTTCAAATTCCTTTAATTATAAACCAAGTCTACAGCCTAATTAATTGTGTGAATTGACACAGATGTGGTGCTGCTGGTGTGTCGTGTCGGCAGGTGTGTCGTGTCGGCAGGTGTGTCGTGTCGGCAGGCGTGCCGTATCGGCAGGCGTGTCGTGTCGACAGGCGTGTCGTGTCGGCAGGTGTGTCGTGTCGGCAGGTGTGTCGTGTTGGCAGGCGTGTCGTGTCGGCAGGTGTGTCGTGTCGGCAGGTGTGTCGTGTCGGCAGGCTTGTCGTGTCGGCAGGCGCGTCGTGTCGGCATGCGTGTCGTGTCGGCAGGCGTGTCGTGTCGGCAGGTGTGTCGTGTCGGCAGGTGTGTCGTGTCGGCAGGCGTGTTGTGTCGGCAGAAGTGTCGTGTAAAAATAAAAAATAAATTGTACTGATATAGAAGCAGGGAAAGCTGCGGAACTTTGATAAAATCTAAACAAATATTTCCGGATGTTCTATAAAAACTTTACAGGAGGACTCTGGTAGAACTCTTAATAATAAAATAGGTCTGCCCTGCCAGTCAGTAAACACGGCAAAAATCGCCATCTAACCAGAACTATCCCCCTTTTTCTAAATGATTCAAATTACCTATCTTAATTAGGTAAAATAAAGTTAATTATTTTGTTGGTTAGCTATTTGATGTTTCACCGGTGTCAGTCAAGGATTCGCAGACACACGACAATTACCCGGGGCGGATTGTAAATTTTTACGTTGCGGATATATGACTGAATTGATTACTTATTTCAACCGTTGCTATTTCATGATGGAATTTCTAATGAAAGCTGGTTCATTATTGTTAAATTGAACACTTAATAATTAGCTACTTAAGTTAACAACTGAATTCAAAAACATTCGATGCCAAACTAAAGATAAGCTAACCTCATTGTGAACTTGATTTGCGCTTACCTTCATTTAAATTACATAATCTAAGATCAGAAATGAAAAGGTGGCAAGCAGAGTGTTACAAATTTGGCGCTTGTTTACCCGTGATGGTAAATATTGAGTGCTATACACTTCCTTTCAGCTCCATTGCTGGGGAGTAACTCACTACCCAACTGCAGGACTTGGGCAGAGGAAACCAAGATGAAACATCCTGGAGATCCTACGAATTAAGATCTCAGCATCAAAATCGATCCGACGACGGCTCAAGAACAAGCAGCTCAAGTCGCAGCAATTCTACATTGGGGTTGAACTTCCAATGGAGCTTGGAAGTTGCAAGACAGGCAGTTCAAGTCTACATCTAATCTGAAGGCTTGATCACCAGCTGGCGACATGCAGCTGACCAACATAGAACGAGGACCTACAACCACCAGTGCTAGACCTGAGGGAAAAGAACGATGCTCTTCCTGCCCAGGGATCCAGGTTGTGATGTTCTTAACATAACTGCCCTGTATTGCTTTATTGTTTGATTTGCTCTTTTCACTCATTGAAATCAATTTCAAATAAATTTCTTCTCATCCCTAATGATCGCTTTGTGGACAGTTCCTTTATATAGCAACCGCTTAAACATCAATACCGTATGAAGAACAATCGCGTGATCCCAATGAGTGCCTGGCAACAAGCGTCCGTTATTAAACTTGAATATAGAAACTAAACCGAGAAGCAAATGTCTATCAAAGTACCATGAAAAAGTATATACTAATTATTAAAATCTTGCTCGCCAAGTACCCCTAATCGTATCATCTGTATATGCTGATATTTCTGTAATTTTGTCAACATGTCATTATCTTAAGTAAACTTTAAATCCTTTAAGCTTTCAATTTTTAAAATTGTAAATCCTTAAAAATCTTTCGGTCCGATGTGCAGATGCTGCATTGTGCGCTTCCATGTCATGAATATTTCCGTCCGAATGCGTTGATCTGATGTAATTCTTGTCAGTTTCTATAAATCTATTTAATGAAATCACGTGTGGCATGAATTGGATCCTGTCATTAATCGTATTGACCAAGAATCAGAATCAAGTAGAGTAAGTGCACCTCGGTTTCAATAGCATTGAGGATTTAGGGATTTAAATGATGAGGATTTAAAATTTCTTCAGGTATTATGCCATGTTCAGAAAATAACAGAAATATCAGAATATACAGATGATAAGTGCCAAGTCTTCGTCAGCGTGAGATGTTCTGAAGACAACATTTGCTACTCAGGTGAATTTAATATAAACTTATAACTAGGGTTGAGGGGTAAGCACCAACCGATGGACATAGTTGGAGGACATCCTCTACTCTCCACTTTTCAATATGTCGAGACAGATGCAGGCATTACATTGGACCGTTAATTTCAAGAAAAATAAGCAGAGTAAGTCACCGACATTTACATTATCATGACTATTAACTGTTTCAACTGTCATTTACTACAAAGCTTGAGAGCAGAAAAGTTCGAAATGAGGTTGTCTATTACATTATTCACACATTGTTTTTCGTACGATGACAACAATTTGAAACCAACTGCATAGTTAGCATGACATATTTACATATGCGCACGGAAAAAAAAATTAATGGGTCTCAATCGATTGGTACAATAAATGAACGAATTTCTACTTGAACAAGATAATCGGATACATGAGCATATGAGGCGCAAAAAAAATAGAATCCGAGCATCTATTAGATGAAACTGATGAAACATAAATAGTTGACACGGTAAATTGCATAGCAGAAGTAAATTTTAATCCAAGAATTTCTGCACGTACAATATCAAACAGGTATAATTTAAGTTTACGTATAACGGTAGCAATACTTCTACTCGTCCTTATATCCATGGTAATCGAATTCCAGGTTTTAGCAGCTCTGTATTTTGAAAATAGTTGGGATTGTGTTGACGCATGGTTGCGAAGATCACACATAAGATTATTTCTAATGAAAAAAACGTTATCAATGTAAGTTAAATGATTCAAAGCTTTGTAGACAAACACCGCAGCGGAAAAGTCAATGATTTGACACAGTGGGAGAATGTTCCATTGACAAAAGAGAGGCAACGTGTGATCACGTCTGCTAGCATGCGATAGTGTTCTGATGACACGCTTTTGACTATGAACGATAGGTCTTAAGTTTGTTTTGTAGGTAGACGCATACACGTTTACGCAATACGTCAGAAAAAGATGAATAAGGCTATAGTACAAAAGACTTTAAACAGGAGTCGTAAGACAATTTCTAATTTTGTGGAGGATGCCAAACGATTTGGTTGATTTCCCGGCAACAAATGAGACGTGATCTTTCCAGTTAAGTCTCGGATATATTATTCCACCGAGAAATTTTAGTTTTTGCTACGTGTGCCACCTGTTGACCGTTCAATTCGACTTGTGTGTTAGGAATGGGTATCATCCTCCTGGTAAATATCACGACCTGCGCCTTGTCGACATTTAGCGTCAGCTTGTTGGATGTGAACCAGCTTGAAATGTGAACTAATTAATTATTCATATTAGTAATAGTACCATTGAGTTTTTTTCCGGTCGAATAAACTGTAGTATCATCTGCAAAAAGTGCAAATTATAACCTGTCGCTAGTGTTTTACAATGTCATTAATATGTACTTGGAAGAGCAAAGGTTCAAGGATCGACCCTTGCGGAACTCCTATATTTAACGTACTGGCAGATGATAATTGTTTATCCCAACTCACTAGGTGTTCTCTATCAAGAAGATAACTTTTTATCCAACTCTTATCGATGGAACTAACTCCATAATGCTGTAATTTTGCAACCAAAATCTCATGATTCACGCAATCGAAAGCTTTGCTAAGATCCATAAAAGTTGCAACGGTGACTTTACCACTATCAAACCCATCAACAACGTCTCCAGCAAATTTTAATAAATCATACTCCGTATTCCTGAAAGCCTAAAAGCCAAATTGATTTTGGCTAAGTAGGTTATTTGAGACCAAATGAGTATGTAGTCTAGCATAAAATACTTTTTCATAAGCTTTTCTTAAGACAGGCAGGACAGATATTGGGCGATAATTTTTTATGTCTGTTTTGCTTTTATTTTTATATATTGGACTAATTTTAGCGATTTTGAGTGCATCAGGAAAAACTCCTTGCACGAGAGACTTATTGATAAGTTGGGTCAAGGGAGCTACAATAGTGCCAGATATAGCTTTAATTACATTGGTTGGGATGTTATCCCAACCAGTGATGCAAATATGTTTTTAATCATTAATGATGGCTTTAACTTCGCTTGGGTCGGTAGGGTTAAAGATTAGCTGTTCAGGAATTGCAATCTCTAAATATTGTTCAGAAGGGATGTTGCTGCTAATAATTGATTCACTTAGAGTATTATGAATATTATTGGAGTAATTATTGAAAGCATTTGAAATCGTTCGAGGATCAGTGATGACTTCATCATCTCAGAGGGCTAACGGGAGTCGCACGTTATGGAATGAAAATAGTCATATTGTCAGCGATGCTGCCGTTACCCAGAGTGGTCTAACTCAGAAGCCTAACGGTAGCCGCACGTTATGGAATGAAAATAGTCATATTGTCAGAGATGTTGCCGTTACCCAGAGTGGTCTATCTCAGAAGCCTAACAAGAACCGAACGTTATGGAATATAAATAGTCATATTGTCAGAGATGTTGCCGTTACCCAGATGTGGTCTATCACAGACGCCTAACGGGAGCCGCACATTATGGAATGAAAATAATCATATTGTCAGAGATGTTGCTGTTACCCAGAGTGGTCTATCTCAGAAGCCTAACGGGAGCCGCACGTTATGGATGGGAAAATAATCATATTGTCGGAGATGTTGCCGTTACCCTGAGTGGTCTATCTCAGATGACTAACGTGAGCCGCGGGTTATAGAACGCAAATAGTCATATTGTCAGAAATGTTGCCGTTACCCAGAGTGGTTATCTCAGAAGCCTAACGGGAGCCGCACGTTATAGAATGCAAATAGTCATATTGTCAGAAATGTTGCCGTTTCACAGAGTGGTCTATCTCAGATGCATAACGGGAGCCGCACGTTATAGAATGAAAATAGTCATATTGTCAGAAATGTTGCCGTTACCCAGAGTGGTCTATCTCAGAAGCCTAACGGGAGCCGCGCGTTATGGAACGAAACGAGTCATATTGTCAGAGATGCTATCTCAGAAGCCTAACGGGAGCCGCACGTTAAAGAGTTCATAATAGTCATATTGTCAGAGATGTTGCCGTTACCAAGAGTGGTCTATCTCAGAAGCCTTATGGGAGCTGCACGATATGGAATGAAAATAGTCATATTGTCAGAAATGTTACCGTTACCCAGAGTGGTCTATCTCAGAAGCCTAACGGAAGTCGCACGTTATGGAATGAAAATAGTCATATTGTCGGAGATGTTGCCGTTACCCAGAGTGGTCTATCTCAGAAGCCTAACGGGAGCCGCACGTTATGAAATGAAAATAGTTATATTGACAGAGATGTTGCCGTTAGTCAGAATGATCTATCTCAGAAGCCTAACGGGAGCCGCACAATATGGAATGAAAATAGTCATATTGTCAGAGATGTTGCCGTTACCCAGAGTGGTCTATCTCAGAAGCCCAACGGGAGCCGCACGTTATGGAATGACAATAGTCATATTGTCAGAGATGTTGCCGTTACCCAGAGTGGTCTATCTAATAGACCACTCTGGGTAACGGCAACATCTCTGACAATATGACTATTTTCATTCCATAACGTGCGGCTCCCGTTAGGCTTCTGGGAAAGACCACTATGGGTAACAGCAACATCTCTGACAATATGACTATTTTCATTCCATAACGTGCGGCTCCCGTTAGGCTTCTGGGATAGACCACTCTGGGTAACGGCAACATCTCTAACAAAATGACAATTTTCCCATCCATAATGTGCAAGTCCCGTTAGGCTTCTGAGATAGACCACTCTGGGTAACGGTAAGATCTCTGACAATATGAATATTTCATTCCATAATGTGCGGCTTATGTTAGGCTTCTAAGATAGACCACTCTGGGTAACGGCAACATCTCTGACAAATGACTATTTTCATTCCATAACGTGCGGCTCCCGTTAGGCTTCTGAGATAGACCACTCTGGGTAACGGTAACATCTCCGACAATATGACTATTTTCATTTCATAACGTGCGGCTCCCGTTAGGCTTCTAAGATAGACCACTCTGGGTAACGGCAACATCTCTGACAGTATGACTATTTTCCCATCCATAACGTGCGGCTCCCGTTAGGCTTCTGAGATAGACCACTCTGGGTAACGGCAACATCTCTGACAATATGACTATTTTCCCATCCATAACGTGCTGCTCCCGTTAGGCTTCTGATATAAACCACTCTGGGTAACGACAACATCTTTGAAAATATGAATATTTTCGTTCCATTACGTGCGGCTCCCGTTAGGCTTCTGAGATAGACCACTCTTGGTAAAGGCAACATCTCTGACAATATGACTATTTTCACTCCATAACGTGCGGCTCCCGTTAGGCTTCTGGGATAGAACACTCTAGGCAACGGTAATATCTCTGACAATATGACTTTTTTCATTCCATAACGTGCGGCTCCAGTTAGGCTTCTGAGATAGATCACTCCGGGTAACGGCAACATCTCTGACAATATGACTATTTTCTATCCATAACGTGCGGCTCCCGTTAGCCTTCTGAGATTGACCACTCTGGAAAACAGCAACAACTCTGACAATATGACTATTTTCATTCCATAATGTGCGGGTCCCCGTTAGGCTTCTGAGATAGACCACTCTGGGTAACAGCAACATCTCTGACAATATGACTATTTGCATTCCATAACGTGCGGCTCCCGTTAGGCTTCTGAGATAGACCACTCTGGGTAACGACAGCATCTCTGACAATATGACTATTTTCATTCCATAACGAGCGGCTCCCGTTAGGCCTCTAAGATAGACCACTCTGGGTAACGGCAACATCTCTGACAATATGACTATTTTAATTCCATAACGTGCGGCTCCCGTTGGGCTTCTGAGATAGACCACTCTGAGTAACGGCAACATCTCTGACAGTATGACTATTTCCATTCCATATTGTGCGGCTCCCGTTAGGCTTCTCAGATAGACCACTCTGGGTAACGGCAACATCTCCGACAATATGCTATTTTCATTCTATAATTTGCGGCTCCCGTTAGGCTTCTCGGATAGACCACTCTGGGTAACGGCAACATCTCTGACAATATGACTAATTTCTATCCATAACGTGCGGCTCCCGTTAGCCTTCTGAGATAGACCACTCTGGAAAACAGCAACATCTCTGACAATATGACTATTTTCATTCCATAACGTGCGGCTCCCGTTAGGCTTCTGAGATAGACCACTCTGGGTAACGGCAGTAATTCTGACAATATGACTATTTCATTCCATAACGAGCGGCTCCCGTTAGGCATCTAAGATAGACCACTCAGGGTAACGGCAACATCTCTGACAATATGACTATTTTAATTCCAAAACGTGCGGTTCCCTTTGGGCTTCTGAGATAGACCACTTTGGGTAACGGGAATGTCTCTGACAGTATGACTATTTTCATTCCATATTGTGCGGCTCCCGTTAGGCTTCTGAGATAGACCACTCTGGGTAACAACAGCATCTCTGACAATATGACTATTTTCATTCCATAACGTGCGGCTCCCGTAAAGCTTCTGAGATAGGCCACTCTGCGTAACGTCAACACCTCTGACAATATGACTATTTTCATTCCAAAACGCGCGGCTCCCGTTAGGCATCTAAGATAGACCACTCAGGGTAACGGCAACATCTCTGACAATATGACTATTTTAATTCCAAAACGTGCGGTTCCCTTTGGGCTTCTGAGATAGACCACTTTGGGTAACGGGAATGTCTCTGACAGTATGACTATTTTCATTCCATATTGTGCGGCTCCCGTTAGGCTTCTGAGATAGACCACTCTGGGTAACAACAGCATCTCTGACAATATGACTATTTTCATTCCATAACGTGCGGCTCCCGTAAAGCTTCTGAGATAGGCCACTCTGCGTAACGTCAACACCTCTGACAATATGACTATTTTCATTCCAAAACGCGCGGCTCCCGTTAGGCATCTAAGATAGACCA
>SDVV010043565.1:0-10240 GCA_016164225.1 Gammarus roeselii
ATTGGAGTCAGATTTGTTCCTATTTACCTAACGGTCTGCTTTCGTTTTGTAAGGGTATCGCCAAGTTTGATATGGCAATATATTAACGCAAAGGATAACATGGGGGTATGTGTTATTTGCAGTGCGGAGATAAAATTATGCAAATCATGTTCCACGTTCGTTTTTTTTTGTCATCTCAAACGTCACCATCATCTTGAATATGGTTATCGTAAAATGAATGAGAAAATACAAGCTCTAAGGATGCAAAATAATGAGATAGACAGTGCTCAACAGGGTGCGAGCAGTAAAGAAAATGCTTTACCTCTATCAACAAAACGCAGACGTCTAAATATTTTGTGAATTAGGGGGAGAACACCCAAACCTTAGACGAATGAAAAATAATGAAAATATAGGAAAAAGTGAGATACATTTAGTGGAATGGACACCAGTAGCAGTGATGTTGAAACGTGTGACAGTGATACCGAGGAGATGTCATGTGAACAAAACCCCGATAAAGTTGAAGGGAACCGAATTATCAAATGGGATAGTAAAACGTTATCATGTATAAGTGTAAAATTGTACAATAAAATCAAATGTATATCTGACTTTGATTCAAAATTGGTGGAAATTAAACATGGAGAGAATCATGTCTCAGACGTTTGAGTACTAGAAGAATTATGTGTATTTCGGGTATCTGCGGGAATATAGTGAATGGGAATGTCGGCGCCAGTAATAAAAAATCTGAAAATATTCGATGTCATAAACATGTAACTATAATTGAAAAATTAACGTTGAGAAAAAGTTTGCTGAAGTCTAAAACAAACTTTTGGTTACAAGGATAGGTTTTGAAGTGATGCATACAAAGCTCCCAAAGGTATCCGTCTATCTAAAAGGAGTACTAAGGGCAACAGTTTAGAACCGAGTATACCAGAAAAAAACACATCCAAGATAATAATCCTACACCAATTCGATGAGCCGACACCTCCAGCCGAGAAATAATGCTTATCACCGATAAAGAAGCCGTCGAGTGTCTCTGATACCGCCAATCAAGATAAGACCAGAGGGGAAGTCGAAGTCATTACTTATGTTTTTTACAGTTGCTCCCGTCGATTTTCGGAGTGAATAGTTATGTTCTCGTTTAAATGATAATCCCATGTAATTTACTAATATATAAGTGTTAAAAAAAATATTATCAATAAAATATAACTTATAAATGTTTGTTTGAAACATCCTAAATTTAACTCGAATGAGTATCAATGAAATTGCAGTTACGCAACATAGCCTGCATTGAATTGCCATACAACGCCTCCTGCATTGCATTGAAAATGCAATAAATACTCTGCAATTGAAATGGGGAAGCCGTCTTTGGCAAGTACACTCGCGTGAATGGCGAAAGTACATCCACGTCTTCAGGTTTTATCATCTAAATGTTCATAGGATGTAATTGTTCCTGATATGTATATATTTTCTAATATATATATGTTCTTATGTAACCATTCTACTATGTACCTATGCAATAAATTAATATATAGAAACTTGAACATGTCTGTTTCATTGTCCAAAGTCACACGGATTGACAACACGTGAACGTATACCTCTGCAACCGCTCCTAATATGATGTAAATAGATTGACGTAAATGTTCATATGTAACCATGGTACTATGTAACTACGTAATAAATAAAAAACAAAAACTTGAAAATGTATGTTTCATTGTCAATAGTCATACGGATTGAAAATACGTGAGCATATAATGTCAGCGCCTTCTATTTGTATCATAAATTACGATGTGTCCTGACGTAACTGTGAATACATATACATACATCCAAAGGCAAATAATATAGCTTTTGCTTCATAGTAACAAAGATCCTATATAATACTGCATTCACTTATAAAGAACCTGTTGTCAAACCTAAGTATGTTAATGATTGAGCAATGAAAGCAAGTTGACATTGCAACGGCATTACATCATTAAATAATACCCTAAATATGTTAATGTTCGAGCAACATACCCTATCTCCAGGGCATATTCGCGCCTATATATACTACTCATGGTGCTTCTAGCGCCGACTCTCTAATCGCTGCAAAATCTTTTTGATATCTGTAGCAATTTTGTTCAACCACATGATATTGTATTTATTAATATTAAAACTCTATGTTGGCTAGTTAAAACGAATGGTCCTAAGTACTATCTCTCGATTGAGATAAAGCTAACTGTTGTCGCACTTGTTGTTGGACAAATTTTAATACCATGGGCACATCATCACAGCAGCTTGCACTGATGACAATGATGTTCCAAGCAAACAAGGCGTCAAAATTAAGTTGATAGTATATTAAAACGAAAAATCATGTACACCCAAAGGAAGCTACAATTCAGCTCTTCAATTCGCATTGTCACCTAGCATATGGTCATGCACGGTGTAGGAAAATTCTTCAAGTACAGCGTGAGGCAATTGACGATGATGTAATGACACCTTAGGCAACTGATGCAGGTCTGTGGCCGACGTCAGAAACCAGTTTTTTGCTGAAAACAAACCGAATCTCATTGAAGTTCTGTTTCGGAGAACGGCCCACAGCCTTAGGGTTCGATTAATGAGTTTTCTGATTAAATTATCAATGCAATCTGCCAGGTGATGCGCTCGCTTCGTCGTGTTTGTTAAAACGATGAAGAGAATTACTGTCCACATTATTCGGAGGAAAATGTGCTCATTCATTCCTACTTCCAGTGTGTGTTGCATTTATGTAACTAATATTGTAACTGTTCTCATTGATGGCCTGACTTATAAATGAGAAACCCGTAAGTTAAGATATCTGTGCTGATTGCACTGTTGCGGCCAATCGTCTTGCCATTGGCCCTGCTGTTCTCAGATCACCGTAGCGTCATCAGTGTAAATATGTCAACAACTGTAAACTATAATTAACTCTAAATTATAATGCTTGAATAATTTAATATAACTCGTCATTATACCGAAATGAATGATAAGTATTTAAATTCTTATTATCCACGTTAGTTTTCAGTGTTCCACTGAGAGTCAAAATGATAACACACCCTGTAGCAGCAAGTAGGTCCGAACACAATTGTTCAACTTGTTGTCTAATGTCTGAATATGCTCGTGTTACTTGAATGCATTTTTTGTTGTGTATCGCAGGTAAAAGCAGAACACCTCCCAAGATAGCAAAACGTAGCTACATCCTGACAAAATACATGAGAGTGGCATAAAACATGCTCCCGCTGTCGCGGGAGCATGAACGTACTTATTTGCTCCATAGAACTTGCAAACCGTACTAAATACCGCACTCAATAAAATTGTACCTTGAAATGAATGCGTAATGGAGAGTTAGTGGAGGAAGTTCAGTGTTTTAAGTACCTCGGCTCTCATATGGAGAAAACTGGACCAGTGGAAACGAAGGGGAAATCTTGAGTGAAAGAAGGGTGTAAAGTGTTGAATGCACTAAAGAGTGTAATGGGCTCTACTGGAGATAAGGGAGGGTAGTATGAAGTGTTAGTGGACCCAACTTCGCTCTCTCGGGCTGAGATGTGGGGGGCGAGAGCGGAAGAGAGAAGAAGGATTGAATGTTTTGAGATGAACTGTTTGAGAAGCTTGACCGGAGTGACGCTGAGAAATAAGATCAATAATGACGTGTGATTGTGAAAAAGTTGAAGAACATAATAGATTCACGTGTTCTGAGGTGATTCGGACACATGGTGAGGATGGATGATGGGAGTTTGGTGAAAAGTGTGATAACAGCGGAGGTGAGTAGGCGTAAGCCTAGAGGAATACCGATGGATGCATGGCGTGAAGCAGGCTTTAGGGAGAAGAAACATCAGTTTGCAGGTAACATCAGAGCGTGCAATGAATGTGCGTGAATGGAGAATGATTGTGAATGGACGAGTTTTGATGTGGCTTATTAGCGCTCTATGGCTTAAATGTTTCGTGGAGAAACAAGATAGACATGGGTGGGGTGTGGCCGATAATCTAAATCAAGTTAGACTCCAATCGCTCATTGGTGCAATTTTTTAGTGAAATATATTACAACAAGCATTTATAAAACAACTAGACTGTTGGGGCAACAAGCAACACACTTGAACACATCACTCGAGCAAACTAACGGAACACACACACATACACACCCTCACTCTTACAAGCGTGCATGCAGAATAAGAGAAACGTACGGAATAGAAATTTCACGGAGTTGGCACTAGATGGACAAACTGAAGAACAATGAGTAAAACATTCAAGGGATATTTACACGGGTTAACTTAAGATGCAAGAACTGGACACAGAATGAAGAACAGCTAGTTACAAAATTGAAGATAATCTATGTTAGTAGTTATATGTTGTGCAAAAACGGCATTCTAGAGTCACTTTCGGTGGGCAGGGACGGGGTTAGCTGCGCAAAACGTGCTATCTAGAGTCAGTGGCGGAAGACGGGTAAGAACCGATTTGGCGCGTGAGTCAGCTAACGGGTGACTCATTCTGACGAATGGACGGACAGCTTTCGGTATGTTTTATAGGTTATATATATTGTTTGGTTTTTATATGGTAAAAGGTTATATAAATAGAACGTTTACTCACTACCTTTGGTATTCACATTTCAATGCGGGGCATACTGTATTGCAATTTCGTTGCATGTCATGTTGCATATATGCATTTTCAATACATGTCATCTGAATGTTTAGGATATTGATAACATACATTCATAAGATAATTTTTATTGATAATAAATCTAACATTTCTATAAAAATTTACATGCAGTATTAAAGGTTTTTAGACCACACAGTTCCCGCTTGCATGATGTTGAATTTTCGGACACGTTCATGATGAATTTTTCAAACTTGGTATCATTTCTACGTCGTTCGATATTGATCAATTTACACGCGGCATAGATTCAATTAGTTTATTGTTATTTTATGCGTTTGTTTTCATCAGTGCCATTTCGCTCTATTTTACTTACTTCTGCAGTAACTTTTCAGTCATTTTTTTTCTATTGCAAGCTATCGTACACATAGAAAAAGTTGCTATGTAAACAGATGACTGAAACATTTCTTTAAAGGAGAATCACCCACGAGTATATTTGACTCACTCGTAGCGGTCGGATGCTTGATATTGAATTTTTAGGCAATGTTCTGTGTATTTCCCACACGTTTATTCCATATGTATTTAATATCCATAGGTAGGTGGTGATTTTATGTTTGTATTTTGGGTTGATGCAGCAGCTTCGTTACGAAATTCTATCTACTCCATAACGCATTATCCAGGTTTGAGCCAGATATATCGGTGTTCCATTGACGCGGTGTTCCAATAGCGAGAGTACCTGAACGATATGGTTTTATTGTAAATTATTGTATTGTGTTATGTAAACATAGTAATATTCGGTTGATTTATGTTGAATTTGAAGTGTTTTTTGGAATTTTGAATAGTTATCTCATACAGTTATAGGGATTTTTAGGATATTTCAGGTGTGCATTGTCCATGTAGTACACTATTTCAGGCATAATTGGTCGGTTATTGAATCATTTTGGTATTTTACATGTATATATACCATTATGTTACGATTAAGCCGTGGTTACTTTAGTTAAAGAAATGTTATTTTACCCCGTTTTGGACTTAGTTGGAGAAATATATCATCAGATTTTGTATATACTATAGCGTGTTCTTGTAGAAGTATTCCACTCCATTTACTATAGATTTCAGCGTATGTTGCTCGCATGTCCTACTATCTTATTCACGTCAGTTGTTTAGTTGGTTACATGTTTTTTCCTCGTTCGTGACGGTTTTTAATGTATGTATTTGGTATGGTAGAGAATTGATCTTCTTGCTTTGTTATAACTCGAGAATTTTAGTATGTGTCTTTGAGTTTTGTATGTTCTCTGAACAGTTTTCATCTTCGATGCAAGGTATTGGGTATTTTATACAATATCGGGATATTAGGATATATTACGTTTGTATCTACAATGTAGAACATTATTTCAGGTAAAATTTAGTTACATGTTGTTTATTTGTAGTGTTTTATATATCTTCTTACATCCTGGTACAATGTTTGACGTGGTTATTATATATATAGAAGATCCCATTTGTTACAAACTCGGTCTTGTGGTTAGGTTATTATGTGTTTATTATAGGACCATCCTTCAATGTTTAGGAGGAGTTAGAGGTGTCCCATAGGCAAATGCTCGTTGTGTTTATGCCTATATGTGTAAGTAGACCGATTTACTTTGCTAGATACTATTGTGTGCTACAATTTTTAATGTTAATTAGAGCAGAGTAGAGAATATTTTTTAGCTATTTTTATAGTTGTTGTTGTTGTTGTGTGATGTTTCCACGATAATCATAGGAATGTATGTTTAAAAGGTGTAAGTCCGTACTGCATCTTTGTGGAATTTCGTCATTGAACCCTAGCAAGAGTATAGTGTAACGTTTTAGAAGACGATTTACTGGATGGTGGGATCCTGGTGTAGTGGTGGTTTACACTCTTTGGTGGTCATTTGGAGTTCATCCATGTTCAACGTGAATTAAGTAAATTCTTGTGGACGTTGATCTTAAGTTACATTGGTTTGTTAGAGAGGTTATCCGACAAGCTGCTATTCGCTGTAGTAATTTACTTAGGTCATCAGTGTACAAATGCCCAGATTTTTTTGGCCTCACTTTTTGAGAACCATGCCAGCCCTCATTTCTGAACAACTGACGTTGTTCAGAAATGATGGACTAAACATATGCATGGTATGTCGGAGGTATTGTATCGTGACCGGGTGTTGCCTTTAAAATTTGTAATATATCAGTGGTAGTTTGCTGAGAAGCGACCTAGTAAAACATTGTAGAGTTCGTTGTTATGACACGGTGAGCTTTGATTTGTTCTACTAGAGACATAATATCTTAGTTGGTTTTGTAATTTTTTATAGATTTGAACTGGTATCGTAGTAAAAATAACAATGTTCTCTTGAACTCAGTGTTAAATGTCAGATATTTTCGGTATGGCTGTTAAGTTATTAATATACAATCTTAGTCATAAACCAGATCACGTGGGATATTGGAGTAGGACTTATTATCTGGGTGTGGTAGGATACACCGTATCTAATAGCTAATCATGTTGCTTAGGGTTGAGTAAAGAATCTTATTTAGCTATTTTATAGTTGTTGTTGTATGTTTTGATTGGTTATCAGAGGAATATATCTGTATTTGATATAAATTCGCCTAATTTCCATGGAATGTTGGGTATAAAATACGCTTAATTGGATGTACTGATCCAAAATATTGTTATGTTTTACCTCTCGACAATGGATTTGGGTCCGTTTCCATGTCGTCTTGGAGAGCTAATCTACCGGATTTGTGTAGAGTTAGTGTCAAAATTTCTTCAATAATTTATTGTTCATCTCAATTATGTTATCAGCTCGTATGTCTTTACTAGATGCTTATTTCCGCAAGTCTTACTCATATAAATGTTTGTGATACTTTGGTAGTTGTACACTTAGAAGTTAGTGATTAATTCAGTCTTTGTTATGAGATTGTGTTCCAATTCAGAATATCTCATCCCAACCTAATCTAACCAAGGATAAAAAAAAATCCGTTTTCATACGTATGTTAGGTATTTCTTCCTTGATTTAAGCTTTATTCCCATCCAATCTATCCACTTCACTCTGTAGTTTTACCAATATTTAGCAGATTGTGTGCCTACATATATATTGTTTCACTTTGCTTGTTACAAGTCCAGTAATATCGACTAGTTTCATGTAATGTTAGGTGATCGCTCGTTAGTAGATAGTAGAGTTCAAAACACATATGTCAGTGATTGTTATGTGTGTTAAAGAGTGACCAAGTTCATGTATGGTTTTATTGTTAGAATAAGAGTTTTTTTGTAGTGTTGGATGTGTTGCTCCGACCATTTTCGTCTTTTACAACGAATATTGAATAAATCCACTCTAACTTATTTACTACAGATCTGTGATGTAAGGATCGCAGTCAACAAGATCTAGGATATAATTAGCGACATAATTAGCAAAATATATATCATTGTACGACAACATAGATCAAATATCAATGAATTCAAAAAGGGTTACCATACACTGCCTAATACATTAATACCTAGGCAACCTAACCTAACAGTCATCCAAACCAATAGTTATGTATTTTTATTCAAGTTTGATGCTTATGTATGATATTGATATAAATGAAACGCTCCACTTGAGCTGTATATTTAACATATCGGAATCAGTTTGAATACATTTCTTCAATTTGATCCTAACCAACTTAACTAATAAATATATATTTTCACTCAAGTTTGATGGTTATGTATGCTATTTAGTCATTATTCTGTGCGATGTACATATCAAATCATTTCCACACGGCTCTAGGGATGCAAGTCGTCAAAGGTTGTAGAGCCAAGTGGAGATATTGGAGTAAAATAAAAAAAAACATAGTTTGAGACCACGTGTTCATTTGTATGAAACTGGATACAAATTTGAATTACGTGTAGCATTCAATCCACCCAAGTTTGAAAATGGGACCTCTCTGCTAACTAATATGGATCGGGAGTGACAACGAAATAAATAACATGTATGTTAGGGTGATATCTAGAGTGGTCTGGAGGGCTTCATATGTATATATCAATTACTGAATACCGTACATAAGGTTAGGTTAGGTTTTGATGAGTGTGAATAACATGTTAAAAGGATGTAGATTGTGGCAAATCAAAATAATATGAATTACCTGTAACATTCAAACCATCTAAGTTCGAAAATGGGTCCTCTCTGCTAACTAATATGGGTTGAGAGTGACAACGGAATAAATAACATAAATGTTAAAGTGATATTTAGAGTCGTTTGGAGGGCTTCATATGTATATAACAATGACTGAATACCGTACATAGGTTAGGTTTGGTTTTGATGGGTGTGAATAAAATGTAAAATCCAGAATCATATGAAAAAAAGGATAACAATTAAAACAAACGGTTATTTGCAGCTGAAAAATGGATGAAATTTGCTAGATCAAAATTGAAAGTGTATATCAAAACTGCAAATGGTAGATCAAATGTAAAGCCATGTGGAGGGATTTGATATGAATATATCATCAATCAATGAATAAGTTTCATATGTATGCAGGAAAAAATCTCGAACGATGACACATAATTCATGGTTAGGTTAGGTTAGATTGACTATATATTAATGCATCTGGCAGTGTAAAGTAACCTTTTTTGCACAAAATGTGTATAAATGCCTACATAATCTCGACACATGTGCCGACACAGAGAGGCTAACGACCCTGTATATATGCCTTGTGTCGACACCTGTGGCGCCACTGTGACGCTAACGCCCATGTATATGCATGTAAAAGAATATGTGCATACTTTGTGTGTGACATTAAAAAAAACTACGTAAAATCGAGCCGTGTGGAGGGGATTTGATATGTACATCGCACAAAATAATGACTAAATATCGTACATAACCATCAAACTTGAATGAAAATATATAATTATTGGTTAAGTTGGTTAGGATGACTAGATCTTTGAACCTAATATCGCGTGAAACTGTTCCACATTAAAAAAGTGTAACAAATTGAAGTGCATTAGTTCTCCTGGATCCTACCTGCTGAGTCTCATCCAAACATGTACCAGAGATATCGATAAAAATTCTGGAATCTAAACATCTGCAAACGGACATTTGCTCTACCAAATTGGAGAAATGTATTCAAACTGCTTTTGATATGTTAAATATACAGCCCAAGTGGAGAGTTTCATACATATAAATATCATATATAGGCATCAAACTTGAATAAAAATACATAACTATTGGTTAGGATGACTGTTAGGTTAAGTTGCCTAGATTTTAATGTATTTGACAGTGTATGGTAACCCATTTTGCATTAATTGATATCTGATCTATGTTGTCGTACATTGATATATATTTCGCTAATTTTGTACCTTGGACATGGTTTATATCTTAGATCATTTTGACTGCGCACCTTAAATCACAGATCTGTAGTAAATATGTTAGAGTGGATTTAATCGATATTCGTTAAAATATACGAAAATGGTAGGAGCAACACATCAAACAGTACAAAAAATCGTATTCTAACAGTAAAACCATACATAAAACTTGCTAACTCTTCAACACCCATAACAATCACTGACATATGGGGGAAGCTTACATAAACGATTTGTACTCGACAGCTAACTAACGAGCAATCACCTAACATTACTTGAAACTAGTCGATATTACTGGACTTGTAACAAGCAAAGTGAAATATATGTATATAAATATATACATAC
>SDVV010043566.1:0-10240 GCA_016164225.1 Gammarus roeselii
TGCACATGCTCACTCGTGGGTGTGTGCACATGCTCACTCGTGGGTGTGTGCACATGCTCACTCGTGGGTGTGTGCACATGCTCACTCGTGGGTGTGTGCACATGCTCACTCGTGGGTGTGTGCACATGCTCACGCGTGGGTGTGTGTACATGCTCACTCGTGGGTGTGCACCTACACACTCGTGGGTGTGCACCTACACACTCGTGGGTGTGCACCTACACACTCGTGGGTGTGCACCTACACACTCGTGGGTGTGTACCTACACACTCGTGGGTGTGCACCTACACACTCGTGGGTGTGCACCTACACACTCGTGGGTGTGCACCTACACACTCGTGGGTGTGCACCTACACACTCGTGGGTGTGCACCTACGCACTCGTGGGGGTGCACATGCAATATCTGTTGTCAATGATTTAAATCATGACAGAAACTGCACAAAAACCGTATCAATGAAATGTTCATCGCCGCCAAGTGGCTATACATGGTCATGTAGTCGTGAAGGCTAGTGCGTTATAGTCATGTGAAGGCTGGTGTGTTGTCGTGAAGGCTAGCGCGTTATAGTCATGTAAAGGCTGTTGTGTAGTCGTGAAGGCTAGTGCGTTATAGTCATGTGAAGGCTGGTGTGTAGTCGTGGAGGCTAGTGCGTTATAGTCACGTGAAAGCTTGTGGGTAGTCGTGAAGGCTTGTGCGTTATAGTCATGTGAAGGCTGGTTCGGTCTAGTTGTGAAAGCTGTTTTTTAGTCGTGAAGGCTGGTGCGTTGTAGTCATGTGAAGGCTGGCTCGGTCTAGTCGTGAAAGCTGATGTGTAGTCGTAAAGGCTGTTACGTTATAGTGATGTGAAGGCTGGTGCGAAGTCGTGAAGGCTAGTGCGTTGTAGTCATGTGAAGGCTGGTTTGGTCTAGTCGTAAAAGCTGGTGTGTAGTCGTGAAGGCTAGTGCGTTGTTGTCAAGTGAAAGCTGGTGTGTAGTCGTGAAGGCTGGTGCGTTGTAGTCATGTGAAAGCTGGTGTGTAGTCGTGAAGGCTGGTGCGTTATAGTCTTGTGAAGGCTGGTGTGTAGTCGTGAAGCTAGTGCGTTATAGTCTTGTGAAGGCTAGTGTGTAGTCGTGAAACTAGTGCGTTATAGTCATGTGAAGGCTGGTGTGTAGTCGTGAAGGCTAGTGCGTTATAGTCATGTGAAGGCTAGTTCAGTCTAGTCGCGAACGCTAGTGTGGTCTAGTCTGGTGCGGTCTAGTCGTGAAAGCTGGTGTGCAGTCTTGAAGGCTAGTGCGTTGTAGTCATGTAAAGGTTGGTTCGGTCTAGTCGTGAAGGCTAGTGCGTTGTAGTCATGTGAAGGCTGGTGGGTAGTCGTGAAGGCTAGTGCGTTGTTGTAATGTGAAGGCTGGTTCGGTCTAGTCGTGAAAGCTGGTGTTTTATAGTCATGCGAAGGCTGGTGTTTTATAGTAATGTGAAAGCTGGTTCGGTTTAGTCGTGAAAGCTGGTTATTTGTCGTGAAGGCTGGTGCGTTAGTCATGTGAAGGCTGGTGTGGTCTAGTCGTGCAAGTCGGTGTGTAGTCGTGAAGGCTAGTGCGTTGCAGTCATGTGAAGGCTGGTTCGGTCTAGTCATGTGAAGGCGGGTGCGTTGTAGTCATGTGAAGGCGGGTGCGTTGTAGTCATGTGAAGGCTGGTTCGGTCTAGTCGTGAAAGCTGGTGTGTAGTCGTGAAGGCTAGTGCTTTAGTCGTGTGAAAGCTGGTGCGTTGTTGTCATGTGAAGGTTGATTCGGTCTAGTCGTGAAGCTGGTGTGTAGCCGTGAAGGCTAGTGTGTCGTAGTCATGTGGAAGCTGGTGTTTGGTCGTGAAGGCTAGTGCATTGAAGTCATGTGAAGACTGGCGCGGTCTAGTCGTGAAAGCTGATGTGTAGTCGTGAAGTCTAGTGCGTTTCAGTCATGTGAAGGCTGGTTCAGTCTTGTCATGTGAAGGCGGGTGCGTTGTAATTATGTGAAGGCTGGTTCGGTCTAGTCGTAAAAGCCGGTGTGAAGTCGTGAAGGCTGGTGCGTTAGTCACATGAAAGCTGGTGCGTTGTAGTCATGTGAAGGCTAATTCGGTCTAGTCGTGAAAGCTGACGGTAGTCGTGAAGTCTAGTGCGTTGCAGTCATGTGAAGGCTGGTTCGGTCTAGTCATGTGAAGGTGGGTGCGTTGTAGTCATGCGAAGGCTGGTTAGGTCTAGTCGTTAAAGCTGGTGTATAGTCGTGAAGGCTGGTGCGTTATAGTCATGTGAAGGCTGGTTCCGTCTAGTCATGAAAGCTGGCGTGTAGTCGTGAAGGCTGGTTCATTATAGTTACGTGAAGGCTGGTGTATAGTCGTGAAGGCTAGTGCGTTTTAGTCATGTGAAGGCTGGTGTGGTCTAGTCGTGAAGGCTGCTGTGTAGTCATGAAGGCTGGGGCATTATAGTGATGTGAAGGCAGGTGCGTAGTCGTGAAGGCTAGTGCGTTATGTACGTGTGAAGGCTGGTTCGGTACAGTCGAAACTGGTGTGTAGTAGTGAAGGCTATTGCGTTGTGATCATGTGAAGGCTGGTGCGTAGTTGTGAAGGCAAGTACGTTTTAGTCATGTGAAGGCTGGTTCGGTCCAGTCGAAACTGGTGTGTAGTATTGAAGGCTATTGCGTTGTAGTCATGTGAAGGCTGGTGTAGTCGTGAAGGCTAGTGCGTTGTAGTCATTTGAAGGCTAGTTCGGTCTAGTCGTGAAGGCTAGTGCGTAGTCGTGAAGGCTAGAACGTTTTAGTCATGTGAAGGCTGGTTCGGTCTAGTCGTGAAAGCTGGTTTGTAATCGTGAAGGCTGGTACGTTGTAGTCGTGAAAGTGAGTGCGTTGTAGTCATGTGAAGGCTAGTGCGTTATAGTCTTGTGAAGGCTGGATCGGTATAGTCGTGAAGGCTAGTGCGTTATAGTCATGTGAAGGCTGGTTCGGTTTAGTCGTGAAAGCTGGTGTGTAGTCATGGAGGCTAGTTCATTATTTTCATGTGAAGGCTGGTGCGGTCTAGTCGTTAAAGCTGGTGTGTAGTAGTGGAGGCTATTACGTTATAGTCATGTGAAGACTAGTGCGTTGTAGTCATGTGAAGGCTAGTGCGGTCTAGCCGTGAAGGCTAGTGCGTTGTAGTCATGTGAAGTCTGTTGTATAGTCGTGAAGGCTGGTGTGGTGTAGTCATGTGAAGGCTGTTGTGTAGTCGTGAAGGCTAGTGCGTTGTAGTCGTGGGAACGATGGTGCGGTCTAGTCATGACAGCTGGTATGTATTTGTGAAGGCTTGTGAGTTATAGTCATGTGAAGGCTGGTGCGGCTTATGCGTGAAGGCTAGTGCGTTGTAGTTATGTGAAGGCTGATACGGTGTAGTAAATTGTTCGTTTACAAGAGTCGAACAGTATCGAGGCAATCAGCAAGCCTCAATGAAGGTGTGAAGCAGTTCTTCCATAGCAATTCGCGTGGAATGTTTCGTGGTATCGTCTTTTTAGGTTACTTTTGTCCTAGTTAAATTAAACGAGGTCGTTATTAGCGGGATTATTTGTGGGTTGCAGCCTTCAGTGAATGGTTTCTCCCAGCCCTATGTACAGCGAGGGGATACCTTGCTGTATTATAATAGAAATAAGCGCGTAGGACTCAAATACGGCAACACTTGTAATATATCTTTTTCATGGGCATCCTACAGGAAAAGTTGAGGCACGAGGAAAAATGACTCGATTGCTCCAATAACTTCATTAAAGAGACTTATTGTATCGAGTTACGCATACTTTAAGAATTACACATGTGTGTATAACTGTTCTGCCTCCTTCATCAACCTGGAGCAAGCTTGTCTATAGATGCCTTAACCGCTGAATACTGCTCAGTGGAACCCATTGTCTCCGTGTCTAGACCAATTCACTGGGCATGACATCGCGTCTTAACAGACAGAGATTTTTGTTTCATTCTGGTAACTACGTGTAACTAATTGACGTAGTAGCTGAATAAAAACTTTCCGTAGATGTCTGGGGTGGATGGATGATTATTCATTTTATAGATCATTAACACTTTATTTTAGTAATTTAGTATTTCTTATTTCGTGGGCTCTTATTTTTCTTGCCCTTTTTCATAGTGATTAATTTTGCATTTGTTATTATTTTATATTTTACGAGGTTGGTTGAGACGAGGTGACCAAGGGAAGGGGGGTACTCGTGGGAGCCGCGGGACTCGGGGTTTCGGGAACCCGGGGAACTTGGAAGACCAGGAGGATTTGGGGGGACCCACTTGGAGCCTTCTGGGGCCCTTTGGGAAACCTTGAGACCCTTCGGGACCCTCTTGTAAAACTGTAGGACCCACTTGAGTCCCCTCTGAATCCTGGAACCTGTGCTCCCTCCTCCCAAATCTACGTTAAACCTACTCTGTATCTACGTTAAACCTATTCGGTATCTACTACTACCTATTCGGTATCTACGTTGAACCTACTCTGTATCGACGTTGAACCTACTTTGTATCTACGGTAAATCTACTCTGTAACTACGGTAAATCTACTCTGTAACTCCGGTAAACCTACTATGTAACTACGGTAAACCTACTATGTAACTACGGTAAACCTACTCTGTAACTACGGTAAACCTACTCTGTAACTACGGTAAACCTACTTTGTAACTACGGTAAACCTACTCAGTAACTAAGGCAAACCTACTCTGTAACTACGGTAAACCTACTCTGTAACTACGGCAAACCTACTCTGTAACTACGGCAAACCTACTCTGTAACTACGGTAAACCTACTCTAACTACGGTACATCTACTCTGTAACTACGGTAAACCTTCACTGTAACTACGTTGAACCTACTCTGTAACTACGTTGAACCTAATCTGAATCTATTTTGAACCTTCTCGTAATCTACGCTGCACCTACTCTGCCACTCTTGAATCGCCCCAGGGGGGAGTCAGCATTAACTTCGCGTTGGGACTCCGGTGGAAAACAGATTCAAACTACTACTACCACACTCGTGATTGTACACAGCATCGCCGGAGTCACTAATCATAAGAAAGGGATTCGGACCATTATTCCAAGAAAAGTTAACGTTCGCGTTCTAATTGTAACCCTCTGACAAATCGCAAAGCCTACTACAGTTAAGGAGTAATTGTGGCAATCCAATCATCTCAAGATTTGTGGAGTTCTCCACTCGAATGGAGAGGAGAGTTGGTTTCAAAATTCGAACCAGTAAATTTATGAGATGCTCTTCTTAAAGTTCCTTTTACTTCAGTTTCAAATCAATCATAACTTGCAATACATCATTGTAAATGTATTTTCTAACGCTACAATCACGTGCAGATTTTTTTGACGTGAAATTGAAATAAAATAAGTCCCCATTACAGTTCCGATCTTGGTAAAATCAACACAATTTTCGTTTCAAACGAAGTTCGCGAGACGGCATTTCTTCTTCCTAACGCCCTCGTCTGATGCGACACCGGAAGGAAAACGTTTCCAAATTCGTATATCTGACATTTTATTGAAGCAATTTCCTAAAAAAATTGTGTTCTTCGTAATCTCACTTGCCTAGATTTTTTAAGGATCATAAAATAATGATATTTTGAAGCTTTCGACCGTCTAAACCCTACCCCCGTGCCCTGATGTGTGTGAACAATGGCCGACGCCTGGTGGAAGAGTTACGACAGTCTAAACCCTACTCCCGTGCCCTGATGTGTGTGAACAATGGCCGACGCCTGGTGGACGAGTTTCGACGGTCTAAACCCTACCCCCGTGCCCTAATGTGTGAACAATGGCCGACGCCTGGTGGACGAGTTTCGACGGTCTAAACCCTACTCCCGTGCCCTGATGTGTGTGAACAATGGCCGACGCCTGGTTGAAGAGTTTCGACGGTCTAAACCCTACCTCCGTGCCCTGATGTGTGTGAACAATGGCCGATGCCTGGTGGACGAGTTTCGACGGTCTAAACCCTACCTCCGTGTTCTGATGTGTGTGAACAATGGCCGACGCCTGGTGGAAGAGTTTCGACGGTCTAAACCCTACCTCCGTGTTCTGATGTGTGTGAACAATGACCGACGCCTGGTCGAAGAATTTTTCAAAATTCGATTCAAAATTTAAACCAGACAATTGCCTTATTTTAAGGCTGTTAATAAATCAAGTTTGCATTTCAAACAAAACCGGAAGATGCTTTGAGACGTGATCGATCATCCGTGTCTGACGTTGCCCAATTCACACCCTAGCATGCTTGCAATCGCGTATCATAGGCACTATCTGTGCATCAAAATTAAGAGATGCACAAGGTAGTCTTCCTCTTCTCTTAGTGATAAGTCAAACTCGTGTATCCTATTCCTACTGTCCTCTAGTTCGTGTATCCGATTCCTACTGTCCTAGTTCGTGTATCCGATTCCTACTGTCCTCTAGTTCGTGTATCCTATTCCTACTGTCCTCTAGTTCGTGTATCCTATTCCTACTGTCCTCTAGTTCGTGTATCCTATTCATACTCTCCGCCAGATCGTGTATCCTATTCCTACTGTCTGCTAGTTCGTGTATCCTATTCCTACTGTCCGCTAGTTCGTGCATCCTATTCCTACTGTCCTCTAGTTCGTGTATTCTATTCATTCTGTCTTCTAGTTCGTGTATCCTATTCCTGCTGTCCTCTAGTTCGTGTATCCTATTCCTACTGTCTTCTAGTTTGTGTATCCTATTCCTACTGTCGTCTAGTTCGTTTATCCTATTCATACTCTCCGCTAGATCGTGTATCCTATTCCTACTGTCCGCTAGTTCGTGTATCCTATTCCTACTGTCCGCTAGTTCGTGCATCCTATCCCTACTGTCCTCTAGTTCGTGTATTCTATTTCTACTGTCCTCTAGTTCGTGTATCCTATTCCTACTGTCTTCTAGTTCGTGTATCCTATTCCTACTGTCCTCTAGTTCGTTTATCCTATTCCTACTGTCCTCTAGTTCGTGTATCCTATTCCTACTGTCCTCTAGTTCGTGTATCCTACTCCTACTGTCCTCTAGTTCGTGTATCCTATTCCTACTGTCTTCTAGTTCGTGTATCCTATTCCTACTGTCTTCTAGTTCGTGTATCTTATTCCTACTGCCCTCTAGTTCGTGTATCCTATTTCTTCTGTCCGCTAGTTCGGACCATCGTTCTGTTTGCAAAAAAAAACATTGTTTTGGAAGTCCCCCCGTAAATCATCAAGTGTTCAATTAATGTCATTCATTTTGCTCTACTCTGCTCAATACCTTCACCCTTTCCCTTTAATTGCGCTGTCCTCGTCTCACGTCTCCTTCCTCCCCCCCCCACGTCTCCATACACCACCCCTCGCCACTTTCTGCAGATTTCAAAGTAGGTGCATGGGACATTGTGTGTGCGGGAAGACCCGCCCCGTCAAGAACCCTCTCGACGTCTATCGGGCGTGTCCGAGTGGGGAGTGTAGCATGTGGAGTGCCCACTCCACTCCAGCTCAGAGAGGGATCAGGAGACCCCCTCCTTCCCCTCTTCCTGCCCACCACCCTCAACCCCCTGACTCCTCAAAGCCTCTCCTCGACAGGGACAATGAATAAGGGAGCGAGGCTGGGAGATAAAAAGCTGCCGAAACTCCACGGAAGGGCGCTATCAGGTTTCAATATCGACCCGAGGCAGATAAGCTCTGTTTGCGCGATGGCTGCTGTAATATTTCCCGCAGACTTCCGCTCGTGCGCTTGTCTCCCGTTTACGCGTGGCTAAATAGATGACCGTTATTTGAGGACTACTAGTAATATTATGCGAGAGATATTTTCGAAGTATACCAGCTTTGTTGACTAAACAATGCGCTTCCTAGCTCTTTCGATATTCTTTACCTTGACGATGTATTTATCGTTTGTCTAGTTTGTGGAGACAACATATTTGGGCCGTTCAAAAAGTTGATGCTGAATATTTCCGACTTTGCATTGTATGTGGTTTAATGAACAAATCTGTCTAGTTTATTCACATGTGTTTTCATAACAGCATAATCAATGAAATATCACTGAATATTTGTATTCATTGAAAAGAGTATTGTTTGCAACGTGTATTTCAGTCAACAACAGCAATATTGGTGACATGAAGATGCCTTCTTCTGTTATTGTAACCTTTTAACGTAACGCATGCATGCACTTTATTTTCAATCCGTTTTCTTGACACTAATATAATAAGACTACATATCCGAACACAACCAAAAAACGCCTGCATGAAATGTACGTATTCCTTAACTACAAACCGTGGTGGTGCCATTTAACCAATGCAATAAGCATATAATGTCTACTTCCTTTTATAATGTCAAACCCCAATGGAACGATTGGTCAATCAAATGCTAGGCCGCTTCGCCGCAGCCTCCGACCCGCAAGAAATGTTGTCAACGGGGATCTTAAAGTCGATAAGCATGTTTTTTTTAACGCGGTGGAGTACGCGTCATGTGGTCTTGATATGTATTATAGCCAGTCCCTGCACATGTTCTTCTAAGGGTCACTGTGACGTTGGTTTCATGGTCACAATTGAAGTACTGATAGGCAAAGACACATATCAGCATCAGCTGTTCAATGTTATGTCTGGGAGGATGCGAATGCTTTTATGCTGCTCTGCTACTCAACCCTTAAAATGCTGTTATGTGCGAGTCACAAAGATTGCATGCACTACAGGATAAAGAAATATTACCTATGTAAAAATATGAATGGTTCCTTTCGTTTGTTGCGTTACAACGATCCCTTATGTTTGTTGCGTTACAGCGTCTCCTTAGGTTTGTTGCTTTATACAGCGTCTCCTTATGTTTGTTGCGTTACAGCATCTCCTTATGTTTGTTGCGTTACAGCGTCTCCTCATGTTTGTTGCGTTACAGCATCTCCTTATGTTTGTTGCGTTACAGCGTCTTATGTTTGTTGCGTTACAGCGTCTCCTTAGGTTTGTTGCTTTATACAGCGTCTTCTTATGTTTGTTGCGTTACAGCATCTCCTTATGTTTGTTGCTTCTCAGCGTCTCCTTATGTCTGTTGTTTTTCAGCGTCTCCTTTTGTTTGTTGCTTCTCAGCGTCTCCTTATGTTTGTTGTTTTTCAGCGTCTCCTTATGTTTGTTGCTTCTCAGCGTCTCCTTATGTTTGTTGCTTCTCAGCGTCTCCTTGTTTGTTGCTTCTCAGCGTCTCCTTATGTTTGTTGCTTTTCAGCATCTCCTTATGTTTGTTGTTTTTCAGCGTCTCCTTATGTTTGTTGCGTTACAGCGTCTCCTTAGGTTTGTTGCTTTATACAACATCTCCTTATGTTTGTTGCTTCTCAGCGTCTCCTTATGTTTGTTGCTTTTCAGCATCTCCTTATGTTGGTTGCTTCTCAACGTCTCCTTATGTTTGTTGTTTTTCAGCGTCTCCTTATGTTTGTTGCGTTACAGCGTCTCCTCATGTTTGTTGCTTTTCAGCATCTCCTTATGTTTGTTGCTTCTCAGCGTCTCCTTATGTTTGTTGCTTTTCAGCATCTCCTTATGTTTGTTGCTTCTCAGCGTCTCCTTATGTTTGTTGCTTCTCAGCGTCTCCTTATGTTTGTTGTTTTTCAGCGTCTCCTTATGTTTGTTGCGTTACAGCGTCTCCTTATGTTTGTTGCTTCTCAGCGTCTTCTTATGTTTGTTGCTTTGCAGCGTCTCCTTATGTTTGTTACTTTTCAGCGTCTTTTTATGCTTGTTGCGTTACAGCGTCTCCTCATGTTTGTTGCTTCTCAGCGTCTCCTTATGTTTGTTGCTTTTCAGCGTCTCTTTATGTTTGTTGCGTTTCAGCGTCTCCTTATGTTTGTTGCTTTTCAGCGTCTCCTTATGTTTGTTGCTTTTCAGCGTCTTCTTATGCTTGTTGCGTTACAGGGTCTCCTCATGTTTGTTGCGTTATAGTGTCTCCTTATGTTTGTTGCTTCTCAGCGTCTTCTTATGTTTGTTGCTTTGCAGCGTCTCCTTATGTTTGTTACTTTTCAGCGTCTTCTTATGCTTGTTGCGTTACAGCGTCTCATGTTTGTTGCTTCTCAGCGTCTCCTTATGTTTGTTGCTTTTCAGCGTCTCTTTATGTTTGTTGCGTTTCAGCGTCTCCTTATGTTTGTTGCTTTTCAGCGTCTCCTTATGTTTGTTGCTTTTCAGCGTCTTCTTATGCTTGTTGCGTTACAGGGTCTCCTCATGTTTGTTGCGTTATAGTGTCTCCTTATGTTTGTTGCTTCTCAGCGTCTTCTTATGTTTGTTGCTTTGCAGCGTCTCCTTATGTTTGTTACTTTTCAGCGTCTTCTTATGCTTGTT
>SDVV010043567.1:0-10240 GCA_016164225.1 Gammarus roeselii
ACATCACTGAAGGCGGATGTAGCTGGTCCTCCATCTATGAAGGTAAGCATTTCGTGCTCGAGTCTCGCCTATTGCTATCCATGAAGTCATCCACTTTGGCCTGGCCTCGCCTCCGAGCACGCTTGTCTGTAGTCAAGGTTGGGGGAGCACAAAAACTATCCAGTTATTGTAGTTAAAATAAAATAATTTTTGTATTCAGTAAAGAACAATATGTTAAATCATTATAAAAAATTTGACCATTCATGCTTCCCATAGACAAGATGTTGTGCTTCCTAATTTACTCGCAAACACTGTAAACATAAAGATACCTTGCTCGTGGTATCAAACTTGATGCTTATCATCTTCCAATGACTTTTTTTGATACCAGTCACTGGTATCAAACTGATCTGACGTTTTATCATTTTAAAAAGGTGTTCTAATAACATAACATGTTAGCCACAACATTAAACAAAGCCTACCCATCACT
Source organism: Gammarus roeselii (assembly GCA_016164225.1). Classification (NCBI taxonomy): domain Eukaryota; kingdom Metazoa; phylum Arthropoda; class Malacostraca; order Amphipoda; family Gammaridae; genus Gammarus; species Gammarus roeselii. Next base: position 467 of record SDVV010043567.1, read on the forward strand.
AGGTCCGTCCCCCCGACCTGCACTTGTTGTAAGCGATGGTGATCAACTCGGGGTCCCCAGCGATGGCTGAGCTCTCGTGCCTGATGAGCCGCTTACGGAGCCCTGCCGCCTCAACCTTAGCCTGTAAGGATGGCAGGGGTGTAGGGAGGAGTGAGTACTCTGCATTAAGAGGAGGGGACTATACATTAGGTGGGAGAGGACTATACATTAGGTTATGTATCATGTATGTATATGTATCACTGATAAAAAACATGATTAACATCAATAAAATCGATAGACATATCGCTTATAAAACAGCTGTAACAGAGAAGGTGGTGATTTCTTGAACACAGCTGTTAATTCATATTATGGGATGTTCACAGATCACAATTTTTTTTGTTGTAAGGATTATTGATACGAATATTAAAATAGGATATCCTAGTGTATTATAGCTGTCCCGTACACGCTAGGCACCGCGTGAAGTGGCAGTGTTTACAGCTGTAATAGGGTTACATTGCACCTAATAAGTAGCTGTGTTAAGAATATTAATTTCTTTTGAGTAGCTGTTTCATAGAAGCGATGTCTAGTTGTGATACATTAGATAAACTAAGTTTATTGCAGCGGTGACCTGTTTGAAGAAAAACTCGCTCTCTATGGGTACTGGAAACCCATATTTCTTCGTGTAATGAGTCATTCATAGTTGTAATTTGGGCACATTAAAGATTATAAATTTATATCTGTAATTTGGGCACATTAAAGATTATAAATAGCTGTATTCAATATATCACTTTCTTCAGAACAACTGATGTATAGGTGCGGTGTCTAGATGTTTTACACCTGTAAACAATATCTATAAGGCAAGGAAATATCAAAGTGTATTATAGTTGTGCCGTGTTAAAAAAAACGTGTCTTGTACTGGTATAGAAACCACATGTTTTGCACAAGTCGTGACAGTCGATTTACTGATATTTTATACTGCTATGGTAGTAGATAGTATAACAGCCCTGCGAGCAGGGACGACGAAACAGCCCTGTGTGTAGGGACGACGAAACAGCCCTGCGTGTAGGGACGACGAAACAGCCCTGCGTGTAGGGACGACGAAACAGCCCGGCGTGTAGGGACGACGAAACAGCCCGGCGTGTAGGGATTGCGAAACAGCCCGGCGTCTCCCAGGTACGAATCAGCCATGGAGAGTGACTCAGGCGTGATTGTTGTTGATTGTTAATGATCGTTTATGATTACGTGAAAGATATAATTATTGATTTTTAATAGTATATCTTGATACAGTTATTTATTAGTTCATGTATTTATCGTATTAAAACTTCCATGTTTGAGTTTTTTCATTGGGTAATTTTGAGCTGTATTGGGTACATATCGACCTGACTGTATGTGAAGTAGATATTTTCATTTAATAGTATATGTTTATGTATGCATTTATTTATTTATTTATAAATCGTATTATTTGGTGTCACAGGCACCGCTGTTATCGCATTTTCAATGCAAGGCATGAGGCGTTTATTGCAAATCTTTCTTGACCTATAACTTATTTAGGGTATTATTTAGTGGTACTTATAGCGTTTTGATAGGATTTCAACTGGCTGATTCTTTCATAGCTCAATCATTAACATTCTTATGGGTGCTGATCTGTTATTTATAGGGTATTATTTGAATGAGGTATTACGTGGGTTCTTTGTTATTCTAAAGCAAAAGCTATATTATTGGATTAAATCCAACCGCTTTTTATACGTAATTCACTGTTCTAAGTTGCTGTATAGCTACAGTAGCACACTGAAATTGTATCATTTGACAGCCTTACAGTAGCAGTCAAGTGGCAGTAGCACGGTGCCACTGTATCGCTACCCCGGTGGTAGCGATGCAGTGTTCATCACTGTCTCAGGCTCTGTTCATCACTGTCTCAAGCTCAGATGTTATCCCGAGACCTCCTCTACTCGAGACCTGCCTCTAATCGCAAGATTTCGTTTCACTTGACGCTGATGATCAAAGGTCCTATCGAACCGCTTTTTCCGCATTCATCGCTGATTTAGCATTTTAAATTGAAGGTCATGATGCAATTCATTGTAGGTCATGTTGCATAAATGCAATTTCATTGCTACGCTTTCGAGTTAAATTAGGATTTTGCAAACAAACATTTATAAGTTATATTATATTGATGACAGATTTATGATACACTTTTAAAAGGGGAAATAACATGGGCTTACCACTTATACGAGAACATATCTATGAATCCAACGGTGGACGCCGGTAACTCTACGAGACGTGAGTAAAGTCTCCGACTATCCCTCTTGTCTTATCTTGATCGCGGTATCAGAGGCACTCGGCGGTCTGATTTTATCGATGATAAGCATTATTACTCGGTTGAGGGTAACACCTTGTCAAGCAACAATAGATCGCCTGTTTTATGGGGTCTTTTGATTCGAGATTATGTCGTATTTTGATCATTTATATTTTAATAGTTTCTTATTGTTCATAGTATTTATATAAGTTACTTTTCTACGGATTGCTGCGTTGGGTATACGTGACCACCAGCTGTAATACTAATTATCGCAAGTTTGAGCTGTAATGACTCCACCTGTGTATCAGTACATAGCAAAAATTGGACAAAATAACGGTTAAAATGTATCGGAGTCAGTTAATAAGAGCGCTTTCACAGGGGATATCGGACTCTACCTAGCGCAATTAAGTGGTGATATATAGATAGGATTAACAGAGATGGGTGACCTGGTACGTATATTGTATAGTAGTTTTTAGTTGCTATATTGTGTAGTTTTTTTCGCGTCTTAATTATCTACAGAATGCAAGTTAAATTGTATTAAGGAATTATACCTCGCTCGGTTGTTAGCAAACGATTTTATCTAGTGGTTTGAATTTAATATTATAGGGGACAAAATATACATTATAGGGGACAAAATATACATTTAGTGTTATGTTACTGATACATAGAAACAAATCTACCCGGTGTGGCAGCCATCTGTTCACAGCAAGCAATTATGATATTAGTATTATTATGATTTGCGTATATCCAGAAAATGTTTGGTAAGTTCGGCTTGAGATGGGAATTATTGATTGGGTAGTTAGCGTGAAGGGAGGCCTTATCTGTAGCAAATTTACTAGAAAAGTATGATTTACCAACAAAATTGAACGAAATTGTATATTCTACATAATATTAATGTAGAAGTACTCCTCTTAATTAATTGTAGATCACTGGTATACATCAGTCGCACATATTGCTGGCTTTTCCACCTTATTTACAAGTTAGGATATGCATGTATACGTTTTAGGTTAGCAAACGATTTTGATTTTAGTGTTGATGTATTGACTCTTTCGTTAGCCGGTCCCGTTTCTTGTCGGTAGGCCCGTTAACTAGCCGTATATTGACGATATGCCTTCCAGCTATCCCGTTTCTTATCAGAATGTACGTCTATGTGTTCCACGCTACTATTATTCCCCATGTACATTCCATTTTTTGCAAGATAATACATGTTATTTTAGGTCCTGTATTATAAGGGTTAGCAAGATAGGAATTTGATATGGTTACCCGTAAAAAATTTTTACAAGGACAATTCTGCAAATTTTTACTATGGACATAGTAATTTAGTATGGTCTGGGAATTTGTTATTGATTTGAACGGATACCGTAGTATTATTACTTTATTATGCATGAACCCAGTGTTTGTTTTAAATGTCAGATATTTTTCGGTACGACTGTTATGCTGTTATGTCAGTGTACGATTTTTCATGAACCTGATCACGTTTGATATTGGTGTAGGTAATATCATCTGGGGTGTGGTAGGATACGCCGTATATCATAGTTAATCAATGTCGGTTAAGGTAGAGTGGAGAATCTTATTTAGCCATTTTATTACTACCATACGTTTATGAACGGTTATCATAAGAATATAACTGTATTAGGTATAAATTCACCTAATTTCATGTTATGTTGGGTATAAAATACGCTTAATTGGATGTAGTGGTACAAGATATAGGAAGATTTTTTTTTACCTCTCGACATTGGATTTGGGTCCAGTTCCAACTCGTATTGGAGAACTAGTCTACCGGATTTGTGTAGAGTGTTAGTGTTAAAATACTCCATTAGTTTAAAATAGATCTCAATTACGTTATTCGCTCGCATGTCTTTACTAGATGCTCATTCCCACATGTCTTACTTCAGGCTTTGTAATGAGATTTCATTCCAATTCAGAATATCTGACTTATTCGAGCAATCACTATATCCACTGTACCAGTTTTCACTATAGTTTGTGATGTAGAGGGCAGTAAACCTGACCCATCCTAACCTAACCTATAATAACAACGAACCTACATAATACCGCATTCTAACAAATACCCTATAAATAACAGATCGTCCCACCAAAGAATGTTAACGATCGAGCTACGAGAGCATCAGCCACTTGAAATCCTATCACATCGCTATAAGTACCACAAAATATTACCCTATGTAAGTTATAGGTCGAACAAAGACATGCAATAAACGCCTCATGCCTTGCATTGAAGATGCCATAGAAGCGGTGCCGGAGATACTAAATATTACGATATATAAATAAATAAATATATACATAAACATATACTATTACAAGAAAATATATACTACACATACAGAAAGGTCGAATGTACCCAATACAGCTCAAAATCACCCAATGAAAAAAACTCAAACAAGGATGCTTTAATACGATAAATACATGAACTAATAAATAACTATATCAAGATATAATATTAAAAAACAATAACTATATCCTAAACGTAATCATAAACTATCTACAACAATCACCAACAATCACACCTGAGTCACTCTCCAGGGCTGATTCGTACCTAGGAGACGCCGGGCTGTTTTGTAGTCCCTACACGCCGGGCTGTTTCGTCGTCCCTACACGTAGGGCTGTTTCGTCGTTATACTATATACATATGGTTGATAGGATAGCGAGGACTAGCTTTGTTATGATAGACGGGCATCGCTAGGAGATGACTAACATCGTTAAGGGAGACAATTCGTATCACGTGAATCCACCGCATTGCTTACATTCACATGCAGGGGCCAGTCGAGCCGTTGGTGGAAGAACTCCCTCCTAGCAGGTCGTGGGTCAAAGATTGTAGGACTCACCTCCAGCAGGTCGTGGGTCAAAGATTGTAGGACTCACCTCCAGCAGGTCGTGGGTCAAAGATTGTAGGACTCACCTCCAGCAGGTCGTGGGTCAAAGATTGTAGGACTCACCTCCAGCAGGTCGTGGGCAGGGATGGAAGCACTCAACTCTAGCAGGCCGTGAGGCAGGAATGGAAGCACTCACCTCCAGCAGGCCGTGGGCAGGGATGGAAGCACTCACCTCCAGCAGCCCGTGGGGCAGGGATGGAATCACTCACTCCAGCAGACGGTAGGGCAGGGATGGAAGCACTCAACTCTAGCAGGCCGTGCGGCAGGGATTGAAGCAATCCAATCCAACAAGCCGTAGGGCAGGGTTGGAAGCACTCACCATTAGCAGACCGTTGGGTAGGGATGGAAGCACTCATCACCAGCAGAACGTGGGACAGGGATGTAAGCAATGATCTCTAGTATGCCGTGGGGCAAGAATTGATGCACTCACCAAAAGAAGGCCATGGAGCAGAGATTGGAGGACTCACTTCCAGCAAGCTGTGGGACAGGAATGGAAGCCCTCACCTCTAGCAGGCTGTGGGTCAGGGATGTATTCTCCGCCCTGAGCTGAGTGTTACGCTGCAGTTCGTCCGTCAGTTGGACCTCGAGCTGAAGGAGGAGAGGGTCTGGAAGACTGGCACCATTACCGGACTCCTACAGCCACATCAGCATTTGAAGCTGCTCTAGGAACGAGACAACACTGCCAAACTTCCAAAAAACAGTCTAGCAATGTAAGCAAAGAAGGACGATACAATTCCAGAGATGGATGAAACTATCCCAAGACCATTGATGAATGAAACAATAGCAAAGATGGACGAAAGAAAGGAATAGTATTGCTACCAAAAAATAAACGAAACAATTATAATAGAAGTCAAGCATTGTTATCAAGACTCGAACAAAACAGTTCCGAAAGAAGCCTAGCTTTGTTAGCAAAGATTGATGAAACAATCTCAATAGAAGGCTGGCATTCGTTCAATTTTGAAAATGAACGAAACAATTTCAAGAAAAGCCTAGCATTGTTGGGAGAGATGGACAAAATTCTTTCAAAAATGGACCAAATGATATCGTTCTCTGCAAAGATGAACGAAACAATTCCAAGAGTAGCCCATGATTGTTAGCAAAGATGTACGAAACAATTCCAAGAGTAGCCCATGACTGTTAACAAAGATGTACGAAACAATTTCCAAGACGAACAAAGCAATTCGATGAGAAACAGAGATCTGTAAGAAAAGATGGACGAAGCCATTCCTCTATGGACGACACCATTCAAAGATAAGCGCAGCATTGTTAGGAAAAAATGAACGAAACAATATCGAAGATGGATGAAACTATTCTACGAGAAGCCTGGGATTGTGAGCATATATCGAGGAAATTATTCCCAAAATGGAAGGAATCAATATCAAGAGAAGCCCAACATTGTTGACAAAGATTGACGAACCATTCCAAGATTGTTAGGAAAGTTAGACAAAACAAATTCAATGTTGAACGAAACAATTCCAAGTTAATCCTAGGAATGTTAGCAAAAATGAATAAAACAATTGCAAAAATGGATGAACAATTTTACTCGAAGAAAAACATTGTTTTGAAATGTAGACGAAACAACTTAAATGGACTAAACAAATTACGAGAAGAAGGAGGGCGCTGTTAGCAAAGATGGACGAAACCTTTTAAATACAAATCTAGAACTGTTAGACAAAATGGACGGAATAATTCCGTAGATGAACAAAATAATTGCAAGGGAAACCTTGCATCGTTAGAAAAGATAGACGAAACAATTCAAGAAAGGGAGAAAACATTTCCCAGCGAAGCTATCATCATTAGAAAAGATGGACGAAACGAATGCATAATTAATAAATTGCATATTAAACTGCACCAGGCTCCGCACAAAAAGTATGATGGAACAAGAACAAAAGACTGACGCGAGTAAACTTGATTTTAGTTTGCAACCAAATACCATTAGCTACGTTAGGCATGCTAAGCTTGTAGATAACGCTGTATTATGATACTCAATTCACATGACTCGACTAATTACACCGTCCGCACACGATGTTCAAAGTCCCGAAAGCCTTACGACGTTTGAAGGATCAGTCACGCCTCCTCGGGATTTCAGCCTATGAACACGCACCCTCCTGCGTGTTCATTGGCTGAAATTCCTAGGAGGCGTGACTCATCGTTCAGAAGTCGTAAGGCTTTCGGTACTTTGAACATCGTGTGTAGACGGTATTAGATTACGCTTGGTTAAGCAGCACTAAATTAGGTTACGTAAGGTTTTATTCCACAGGACACTGAAAATTTAAAAGAGGAAAGCATATGCATCGATATCAGAGTTCAAGTCCCCATTTTTAGTACCGTCTGTATAACAACTGTAATTATTCGTTCCTTTATTTTACGCTGACCTTCGCAAGTATTTGTTTCTTCTTATTGTTTTTGACTTCAGCTTCCTCTAATTTCTCCAAAGCCTCGTGGAGGGACTGCCTTTCCGTCGTGTCTGTCAGGCCTCCTGCGACGCTCGCAGGCTGGCTGCGGCCAGCCCGCTCGTCCAGTAGTTCCTGGTACAGGCAGAGCAGACAAGTACTCAAATGAGATGCAGCGATGATTACTGGATTGGATTTTTGCTGTGAAAAAGTTGCAGTACCCAGAAAAATTGCTCGCGTTTAGAGGGACGTTTACAATGTTATGAGTCGTAAAAAGAAATTTACTCAGATTTGAATTAAATTAGTTTTAGATGGTTCTACTTTTGTATTGAAGTACTTGTTAACTGAAATGTAGGTGATAATAATTGTTTTCATGAATGAAATAACAGAAGGAAATTGTTTATCGGTCTCCCCCTAAGATTTTAGATGTTAGCAAGTGTTCTGTCGTGGCTGCACGTTACAACTGTGTGACAGTCAAGTAAAATATTTATTTTTAACCAGGTTAAATTATGAAGGCTGAACACATTTGGTTGGTTAAGAAAAGAATGTTTCAGCTCTCGAGTTGACTCCAAAAATAATCTACATAGATAGCGCCTTTCTAAATATAATTTTGTCTCCAACTCACAATCAATGACACCAACAACGAGCCTCAATGAGTAGATGCGAAATTTATTTTCAGATTGTTTGGTAAACAATAGGCAACCAAAACTGAATTTTTTCAAGTTATTATTTTATTCAACAGTGACGCTTTCAAGGAAAGCATTTGGCACTAAAAACATTTATGGATCAGAGTATCAGTTGAATATGTTGATGCCGAGGACGTTATTGCCAAGACGTTAGTTGTAATGACCGCTGAGGTCGGTTATACTCTCTTAACGAAATATAATTTTGGTATTCTGTAATCGTAGTGAGGCTTCTGATCAATTGACGTACACGGGGATAGAATTAATACAGATGCAGGCACAAACACTAAGCCAAATCCCCCAGGAAAGGTGGAGGCCGGCGGCAAGGCCCACCTCATAGCTCACACCATAACAAACGCAGCCTTTTGACGCTATAGCGTACAACCAGAAGACCACGCAACACACTTTCGGTCAGGAGTGAGATCCGAGATTAGTGTCAGCAGCAGGGCCCGACGGCGTTTACTGGTTTACCCCTGTGTTTGCTGGTGTTCACCTTCCACCCAAAACCATCCTGTTTCCTATCAAAGCGCCTAGGGTGGTAAAGCACATCAGGGAAGGGTCAAAACACATCTAAACGAAGCCATTTCTACTCACGCATATCCACTGCACGCTCTCCCGCTATCTCCACACTTATGCCTCTCCTTCCTAACGCCTACTTTACGTCATCCATCCAGTCAAACTACCTCTAGGCCTAAGTCCACTCACCTTCGCTTCCGTCACCATTTTCACCAATCTTCTTCAATCCATCATCACCATGTGCCTGAACCATCTCTGAGCCCGTCAACCATCATCACCATGTGCCTGAACCATCTCTGAGCCCGTCAATCATCATCACCATGTGCCTGAACCATCTCTGAGCCCGTCAACCATCATCACCATGTGCCTGAACCATCTCTGAGCCCCTCAACCATCATCACCATGTGCCTGAACCACCTCTGAGCCCGTCAACCATCATCACCATGTGCCTGAACCACCTCTGAGCCCGTCAACCATCATCACCATGTGCCTGAACCACCTCTGAGCCCGTCAATCTATTCTGTCTTCTAACCCCTCACCCTCCCCGTTCTAATTCAAACCACGTCGTTATTGATGCCATCTCTCAGGAAAGAATAGTCTGCCTATTATTGATATGAAAACATATTTTTCATGATAATTTTAAACACTGAACAAAATTTGGAAAAGAATGAGCAGCAGATTGACAATTTAACAAAAGGGATCAATAATACTTCACAATCGAATTTAATGCGATCAATCTATCATCACAACAACACAGCAGTAAAATATCCTACGACAGGTTATAAATAAATGTAAACCTGTTTACCAGTCCTGTTCAGTTCCACTACAATTCAAGTATAATTTACATTATTGCTGGCACTAGAAACTGAAGCCTAGTGTTGTTAATTTTAGGTTCCGTTTATAATGTGAGACTCGACGGTAGGATGACGCCGACCGCTTATTCGTAAGACCGGTATAGTCTTCATATATTGCAGAGATGGGCGGCTTTGTGGAGTACAGAAATCATATAAAAACGATATTAT
>SDVV010043568.1:0-10239 GCA_016164225.1 Gammarus roeselii
TTTTAGTAGTGGAGTAAGAACTGCGAAACTGTACCCATCCTCGACCGGTTTGGCTTCGACCACCCCTGGTTCTGAAGAGATCATTTCCTTGCACTATTACCCAGTGAATAGATTGTCGGCAACAACTACCCTACAGGGGTAGGGTGTTAGAGTCTGTCAAACATCACTGCAGCTGCAGGGTAGGGGTCGACTACGACTACCCAAGAAGAGAAGAGCGTCGATCATCGCTGTCTCGGAGGGTAGAGTGTAGACCACCGCTGCCGCTGAGAGGTGGGTCAACCTCCCTTGCCCCTAGGAGGTAGGATGTCGACCAACATTACCGATGAGAGGATGGGTAACAACCACAGTTCCTCCTGAGAAGTAAGGAGTCAGCCGCCATTGCTCCTGATTGATAGGTGACGACTACCGCTGTCCTTGAGGGGTAGGGTTCACAAGTTTATGCAAGTGTTAAAAAACTCAACCGGATATTTTGTCCAAACTAGGTTGCCTTTTAATAGTAGAGAGATTAGTGTTGTAGCTATCGTAAAAGATCTTAGAAGGGCAAGATTTACGTAGGAAATGGCATTTAACGATAATACTCAAAACAACTCGAATCAGCGCATGAAGAGAAAACCACCGACACACAATGTTCGTTTCAGATTCGCTGTTTTATTAATCTATAAACCAATAGTGATTGCGGTCATTTCTGGACATCGATTTGCAGCGAGCAGGTAACAATGACAGGCATCCTAATCATCGTGCTGGGGCAAATGCCGGGCTCTATTTTAACCGTACTATTGTCAATGGTGAAGACCTTTGGTAACTTACGTACTGACACTGTTGTCGGGCACTTTTTTTCTGAACGTGCTACACCAGGAAGCTAATTATCGGCGATTCTGTCAGAATATGTTGTGCAGTGACTGGAACGTTTTGATTGTATGTACTTAGGCCGATTAACTGCTGATCGCCTGTTTTTTCGCGTGACATAATCAAGTTCAATATTTTACGACGCAGGCACACATTTGTTTAACAATTGTTTAACATCACGTCCGAGGGTTATATTCGCCGATTTCATGACTCCCAAAAGCCATTAAAGTAAGCAGATGAAAAATGGGCAACCTAATCGAGGCTTGTAGTCATTTTCATCTAGAGATTTACAGAAGAACGGACGCATGGTTGCTAGGATGGAAGTGGTTCGTCAACTCCAAAGTTCGTGATATATTCATTTGCACTAAGACGAGGATCAAGGATATTACTGCCTATGGTCCGTATCTTTGCTATTTGGGCCATGAAATTATCATCGGCAAAATTATTCTGACGTTGGTCTGTGCCAAGACATTAATTAGTCTGTTTCCAAATCAATGTCAGGAATATTGAAGTCTCGAAGCACAACACTGTTTAGTAGAGCGACGACACCGATGAAAGGGCTTTATAGATCGATATCATTTACAGCCGTGCCCTCTGAGGGAAATAGACGAGAGTGATTTGACAGGCGATGGACTACTGCTGCCTATGAAAGGGAGAGAGTCGGGTGTTGTCTATCTCTGCCCTGAGAGGTAGGTTGTCGACTATCACTGCAATGAGAGATCTAGAGTCGACCCTCAATGCCCTGAAAGGTAGTGTCGAGTCTCAGTGCCCTGAGAGGTAGGGTATCGACAACCGCTGTCACTGAGAAGTAGGGCGTCCACCCTCGCGGTGTCGACTACCGCAGGCTTTGTCTGGCAGTGCCAACCACCACTGCCCATGAGGGGTAGGATGCTGACAGCCACTATCCCTGAGGGATAGCGACGAAAACTGCTGCAACATAGAGATAGGTTGTCGACCACAGCTACACTGAGAGATGGATGTTGACCTTCACTGCGCTGAAAGGAAGGGCATTGACCGCCGTTGCTCCTGAAGAGCATCAATTGCCCCTCGCTGCTAATGAGATGTAGGGTGTTCACTGTCACTGCCCAGAGATGAATGGGGACCACAATCTATTACTATTGGAATGAGGGTGGAGGACTTTAACACGGGTTCACGAACTGATGAAATATTTACATATGAGTACAGGACAGGTTAAGACCGGTATAGTGTAAGGCCAGGGCTGACTCGACCAATTTCCCCTTACTATAAAGGACCTCAGCGTATATACCTATTTCACATCACCCATAAGTATATAAATCTCTGCCTCTTCCTCACACTAGGGCAAGCGTAGCTAACCTGCCCTGGTCACTGAGCCCAAGTCGACAAGTTTAACTGTCTAGCCGTCCTTACAACCTTATAGCCGTTGGCATCTGGTCCTGATCGCGGGACCTTTTGAAAGCTTTCATGTTACCACATGTCACTATTGCACGTTCAGTGTATTACTTCTTTTGTTTAAGAAAAAGGCTTGACTATTCAATACAAGTCATATATATTGAACATTTGGAAATGACACATTCTTTTTTTTATACGAATTTATCTTGACAATCAGGTGGCAGTCATGCTGTGACCTGCTGTGAATAGCGAAAAAAATCCAATTATCCAAGTAATTATCCATGTAAGTATGAAAGACATGGCAATAATTAAGAACATGGATTATTTTAATTCTTAACATATCTACCACGTTATGTAAGAGTTGTTACCAGCATCGTATCTGTCGACAGGACGTCGTTCTTTTGACGAATGTCCAGATTTTGATATATTTCTTTTTGGCGGAGGTATTTCGGTTTATTTCGGTCTTTCATGATTCGGCAAGACATCCATCCTGTCTATTCACTGACCTATTGCCACGTGCATTCACATCTTGCATACTCTTATGCATCACTCGATGTATCTATTTATTTTATACTCGCAGTCACGAGTTTGTTTTCTTATTTGTAACTGTTGTTCAACATGTCTCCTTCAGATGAAATCTAAATTGTATACGTGTAGCTAATACATATAATATGACAAACAAATTTGATACATGTACCTAATACAAATCAATTAATACTTTCTCGTGTTGAGTCGCTTCAAGCCCTTTTGGACCTTCACTTAAATGTAATTCACAAGCATGGTCTCCTATTTGGAACACGGTTATTATTATTTTTATAACATCTTCCAGGTGCACACCTTCGATTAAATCCTCATCTTTGGTTACATAAACGTTGTCATAGAAAGATACTGCAGGGGCAAGCGGTGTCACTTAGTGTGGAGTATTATGGTAGTGCAACAATACATGTCTTTATCTCTTGTTTACACTATCAGAGGCTTTCGAAGTCCGTTCGTTATTATACCGATGCTTCGTTCAGATTGTCTGTTAGAACTGGGGTGATGAGCAAGGGATCAAACGTTTCTTATTCCCTTTCTGCTGCTGTTATCTGAAAGGCAATCGAAAGGCCATCGCGAAAGAATATTTTGTCTGACTATATTGTCACCTCAGGACTGACATTTTTGACTACTTCCTCTCGATGTTATCATTACAATTTTTTATAGACCCTGAATATTCACACTTTGTACTTTGCGTTAGAAGTCGACCATTCACTGCGCACGTACTGCACACTTTAATGAAGTAATATATTACCGCATCCATCTTTGACTACTACACTAATGAACGTGCAATGCTATTCAGTGCTGAAATCCCTGGATGAATGATGTGCAATAATTTTAATCCCTACCGGGCGGTAACAATAAGGGATCAACACTCTGTTACCATGCATGATGCAGTTATTGAACAATATTCCTTCGTGCGCTAGAAAGGTTTCATGACCTCATTTACCTTTAGGGAGAACCCATGCATGACGTTGTACCCTATTTGGAATGCAAATGGGTCCTTCTTGGTCTATTTACTCCTTTTTCGAACGACAATTCATATGATTACATATTCCGGCCTCAACAACACAAGTTTGTCAGGTTCAATCTTGCATTTTATTTCAGCTAGAGAAATCGTGGGAGACAATAGCTTACGTAGTTTGATTTTCCAGGTATATGAGTTATTGAATAATTGAACTAGCTCAGTGATTGGTTCAATCATTGCAATCTTGCACCGCAATTGATTGGCCTGGCGATTTTACTCCCCAAAAGTTTCGGGAGTGGGCTGTGATTAGTTCAAATGTGAAACTTTATATCCAGGAAATAATCCCTTATCATGTCTGTCCCTAACATTGCTGCAAGTGCATCTTTTTCTATCGAGGCATAATATTTTTGGGCAGAAGTGAGCTTCCCGGAATAGATAGGTCAGGCATTAAGGCTTCACGTTTTTTTTGGGAGTAAGACCGCAGTTATCCCTTTGTTGCTTGCTTCGGTCTAGATGGCAGTTTCGAGATTTGGGTATAACTATTTTAGTATTGTATTCCCTCTAGATACATTTTTATTGGTCTCAAAGCATGCTTGACGATCTTCATGCCAAACACGTTTAACATTTTTCTCTAGTGAACCATACATTGACGAAATTACGCTACATAAATTAGTTTGGTGTGAATCTACTGCACAGAATATTACAAAATTTAAATTCTTTTAACATTTGAAGGGCAAGGGTCTTCTAAGGTGGCACCGGACCTTCCGAGGGTTTGGTTGTGCCTCCTCGTTGGATATAACATGCACCAAATATTCTTCACTGCTTGTGGAATATTGGCATTTAGTATCGTTTAACTTAACTCCTCCGATCTCAGGGCGTAAAGACTTTTCTAACAAATTTAAATGTTTGCCATGTGATTTCGTAAGCACTAATACATCATCCACGTGCCATATTGCTTTGGAAGCCCCAGACAGCTCTTGCAAAAAGAAAGATTGGAAAATTGCACTGGCTGAAGATAAGCCAAACGGTATGCAATTTTATTAAAAAGTCCATGCGCAAAAAACACTTCTCAAACGTCTTCATAACTGCTACGACGGGGTAAACACAATCAGAGTGTCGCAATCTTTCAATTACTCCAGCGCTTCTTCCACAAGACATCTGTATCGACACAGTACACTCAAAGACTATGAAATAAATTGTTTACTATACAATCGTCGTCCACAATAATTTTAATCTCGTGCTTAGCCCTAATTTGTTTAATTTAGGCGGATTGTTCAAGCACATTCACAATCAAATGAAACGTGTACATAAATATCTTTGCAACAGCTGTGAAAGGTAGATATTTAACAGAAGAAAAGAATGCTGTTATGTTGTATTTCTGATCATTACATTTAGTTTTTTTTCACCCATAGATGTACGGACTGTATTACAGTTTGCCATCTGACACGTTCCATTCACTACAGCACCACGGATGTTCCGTACTATACCTTCGGCCAATATCTTGTGTCAATATGGTAACGGAACTGCCCGGATTCAATTCAAGCTTATGTGCACATAAATTTAATATATCCCGTACCATTGATGGTGAGTGAATTATTTCAACAATAGCCCCCTGTGCACTAATCTTGCTAAACATTAATTGTATTCATTACTCCTGGCTCCTTGATTAGTAAGCCGTCGATTAGAGCCTGCAGCCCTGCTAACGCTTTCTACATGGCTGTGCCATTATCCACCATGGTGACACCTTCGAAGCCTCTGGCGTCCGAGTCTACTTGCTGTGGTCGGTGTCGTGTTGCCGTCTCATGTGCCTAAATGTGTTTATCTGGACATTACGGTATTAGGCCTGTTTGTCGAGACCAGGCAGTTGCTGCTTGTGTATTCGACGTTATTCACCCCGTTAAATTGGTTCTTGATGGGCACTTGTTGATGAACCTTTTGGGGTGCATGCGGCTGCGGGCTGTATCTGTTTTACTGTGATGCAATGCAGTACACCGTATTCTTCCCGCTGCGTTTTTTTCGATTATGTCAATATGATTTGTCCTGTTGCTTTCATTGGTGCATGCTTTTGATTTGCAGGCCTTAGCCAAGTGACGCATTTCTTACAATTATTATCTCAGAACACTATCGCGAGGTGTTTCCCTTTGGACGTGCACCTCTTGTAAACGTAGTTCCCATGTACTTGCGTTGCCTTGTCGTCGTTTTTGCATGGCCTTGTGTCACTTTTTGTGTGAAAATTTGGCCTTGATGACACTAGTTGCTTGTTTAAATATGCCCTTCCACTGAAATGTTCAGGGGTGATGTTTTCCACATCCGCCAATATTATTTCCAGCTGATTTGCTCTCTGTCCCGAGTCTTCGAACGTATTCTCCTCACATTCAGCGATTAACGCCATTATATGCTTGGTGGACCGTAGCCCTGCGATGAACTGGTCCCAAAAAAGCCTACTCCTGCAGCAATCCATGTACTCCCAGTGGTTCTCCATATCGATAAGTGATCGTGGATGACTTTCGATCGACTCCTCATCCCTCTTCTACCTCCTGATAGATGATACCGATGTGCCGAAAGTCGATTTTTGTGTGGAATATTTCACATTCAAATTCGTAACCAACCCTCTGTGTGTTGACGTTACCAAGTTCTTCAGCTTGACCTTCTGTGCAATCTGTGTTATTACACTACGAGGAGAGCATGACCCCAATAGCGACGCCTTTCTTATTCATATAATTTTGCAGCTGGCAAAGCTCTGTAGTTATGGAATGCATATCGAGATAGGAAGTATTTGATGGCTTTCTTTCGAAGAGGGATGGAACATCCTCTGCGCATGGCTAATGTCTTTTGCCACTGAATTCCAACACTGCATTTTTAAAAATATCACTATTTCTCTTCAATATATAATAACTCTTCTTTCGATTAATATTATTGGATTAAGAGCGGAAGATTTGAACACGGATTCACTTATAGATAATCTATATTTAAAAAAGTACAGGACGGGTTGAATCCGGTAGAGTGTAAGGCCACGGCTGACTAAACCAATTTAGATTATTCACTTCGTAGGTCCTCATCGTAAACAACACAGTTGTGTTCCTATCCACTATTCCACATGTGAATTTCAAGTTTGTCCTTTTCTCACGCTTAGGACAGCGTGGTTAACATGCCCTGGCCATTCAGATCAAAATGGCCGGAATTGCAGTCTCTGCCTTAACGTATGTATTGCCCTTGGCACCGTGTTCAGACCAATGGTCTTTTCTGAGGCCTTCTTGTTACCACATGCAACTAATTTACGTAGCGTTTATTACTTCATCTTATTCCTGAGAGGATGGGTGTTGACCCACGATGCTCAGAGAGGTATCGACCCGCGCCGCTATTGAGAGGGTAGGGTATCGACCCTCACTGCTCTGAGAGGTATGGTGTCGATCTTCTCGGTCCCTGAGGAGCAGGGTATTGACTACAGCAGCGCCCCTGAGAGGAAGGGTGTCAACCCATAATGCCCAAAGAGGTAAGGTGTCGACCATTGCTTCCACTGAGAAGTAAAGTGTCGACCACGGCTGCTCCTGGGGAGTATACTGGTTACGTCATGAGATACAAACACGGTATAGAAGACACATGATCTCTATCAGCTGTAAAACTATAGGTTATATAACAAGACAGCTGTAGGACTCAGGAACAATAACTATCATCAACCTTTCGGGTATTTTGAGCTAAAACCCATCAAAACGCGAAGCGAGTGCCTAACCGATAACATCAAGAAAGCATAAAAGGATCTACAACCTGTCGGAACCATGGCCGACCGAGCATTGCAAATGACGCGACAAGCACAGTGGACGCTCCGGTCGGGTTATGTGCAATCCTCGGTTGGTCATGGTATAAGCAGGCTGGAAATCTTTTATTGCTGTCTCGGATGAGTGGGTACGGCATCCGCTTTGCGTTCTGACGGTCGCGAGTTCGAATCCCGATAAGGTTGATGATTTTCAAAACTCTAAACGACACGAAAAGAGGAATAATTTTGTTTTTATATTTCGTGTCATAACTTCCTTACTATGTATACCTACGAATTCTCCTATAGTCAGCATATACGTCCCTCGCACGTAATCTGTGAACGGTATCATGGCAACATTGTTGTCCACAAAGAGCAGGTTACGACGACGGCTTGTAACAACCACTTACCGCACTACAAAAGAGACCTACCTATAGCTGTAGCACGCATAGGTGAGAAGGGCCTTGTTGTCTCTTCATCGCAATAGGTTAAGATTTCTATTCAGACATCTGAAAGAATGCGATTTGCATATAAATAGACGGCTCAGAATAGAAAGCCAAGACATGCATATATAAATTGACCCAATCAAAATTACAGGTCTTTCTTAGCAGGCAGCTCGAAGTCCGCATTCCATCCACGGCGAAGCGTTCTGGGCTCGCCTGTGGCATGCCGTATGCTACCATCAATAATTGAATACAGAAAGTAGTGAAGTCATGAATAGGACTGAGTAACAGTTTGATGATGAAGGAGAAAAAAACAACAAGTGACACAGAAGTGAATATCAATTTGAATACGATGGTTTCATCAAAATCATGCACAACGAGACAATTTCTCTGCTTACCGTGATAGTAGCAGCCGAAGACATTGACGTTGGCAGGCTTTTCGTTGTGTAATCCATTTTCAGTTATTCTGGAGGTAATCACTCGTCGAATGACTCGAGTTAGAACAATATTCACCTCCTAATTAAATTGATTTGGAGGATACAGAAGTGAAATTATAATGTTTATCTTATCCTTGCCACAGCGTACGTACTTCACAAACTGAATTAGACACAAGTTTCCTTTGAGACAGCTTAATTACAACAAGAGTTGGAAAATTAGAGTGTGTTTGTTAGTATTCCTTGCTTTTACGGTCTATCCTCGCACCAGGCGATGATTCATGCCACTGAACCACCTAGCTGCAACTGAACCAGAAATGGTTATATTTCCACCACGGCACTCAGACGTTCTCGTTCGATGGCCCAGAGAAGCACCGATTGAGTCAACAAGGTTTGTTTGATGTTCTGTTTAAGCGCTAACGCCGTGTGATCTCAACAAACGAGAATGGAACGACCCTGAAAAACCGCACTCGTGTGTCACTATCCAAAAAGGAGCTGCCCAAATAGAACTTTTCTGCTGGTCATCATCACCTAAGATGGGTCACTAGGCTTTTGGGCTGCGCTGAAACAGTGGAGAGACGCGATTGTGGTAGACAGTCCAAAGTTGCTGCACCAACTTCAAAAGTCAGATGAGAAATATTTGCGCAGGATTAATTTCATATTTAAAACTGTATTAGCATGATTCAATTCATAATATTCTTCATTCATCACAGAAGAACACCATTGCACATTAAAAAAATCCTTCCTTCAAAACATCACCAAAAAACGTTCTCGTGTAACAGGTATACGCTTGCCACTACCAACCTACCAGAAAAAAAAATCAACCGGTTGTACGGGCAGGTTCCAGGAGATAAACCGCCAATCCAGTCGATTTCCAGCAGAAACTGTGGGCGTTTTGGAGGAGCGGTACGCACTCTCCCCTTCACTGCTCAACACGAACTGACTGCGAGTTTAGTGCCTCAGTTTCAGGGGCGGGTAGGCAGTGTGCGGCTTGGCCTCATGGAAGAGTATCGCGACTCCTCAGAGCCCGGAATCTGTTAGTTGCAGAGATTTGATGAACACACACTTACTGCATCTAAGTCTTCCAAAACATTGTTGAGTTGTTCAAGGTTGACCTTGAAAGCTACTAAATGATTTCTTCACCTTCAATATTATATATTTGCAATCAAACAGTGCGAAGGGGAGTAGGAAGAAAACAACTGATGCCGTCCAAGCCAACACACACACACCCATTTCGGCGGGGGCTGACCAATGGGCGAGAGATGCTAGATGTTGCTTTTTGTTGCCACCGACGCCGCGCTCTCCCCGCCACCTACCTAGCTTAGGGCAGTTGCAGACGACGATGCTGGTTGCCAGTGTTGATGACCTCTGGAACTAACCTGACCGGTGGTGGAGGGGCAGCTTCACTGTAGTAAGCCGAAGCCGGGCGTCGTCGTCAATGAAGACCTAGACGATAGTGGCCGCAGTGTGGCATGTCGTGGCCTTACCCTGCGTAAACTTCACCTCAAACCAGTTGTGCTTGCAGCAGAAAGAAGACCAGTAGTGGAAGGACATCCGGTCAATTAGCCGGACTAGTATTGGATACTCGTTCTTGATGATGAAGAAGGCGGTCTCTGTATTTATACAACTCACTCGATTCAGAAGGATCAAATAACTTGACATTCCCATGCCAAACGACGTGATTTATTTATTCAAAGGTGTTGGGCATTTGAGAGATTTATTTTTGACAAGGTTTATACCTGTCAGTTGCCTAATTCATGAACTCACATTGCAAGATTATGTGGTCACCTGGTTAAGTAGATCTTACCTGCTGACATTTTGCGATGACATAATGTATTGCACATTTAACAGGGCTAAATGTGCAATACATAGAATGACGATTATGCTTGTGTA
>SDVV010043569.1:0-10239 GCA_016164225.1 Gammarus roeselii
GGGAGAATGGGACACCAGGTTTTCTAATAGGAGAGACCAAGTGTTCATCAACCGTCTATGCACGGGACACACGTGGATAACTCACAACCACCTAATGGGCGTAGACATGGGACCGAACGCACCACCATGCCCCTGTTGCCACCAAACTGCAATAAGCGTGAAGCACTTGCTAGTAGATTGTGATGCACTCGCAGCAGCCCGCCGAGCCTTCTTGAGCCCCCTCCCCCGTACAGCCTACAACGCCTGCTCACGGAAACGGAACACCGGAAAAAAAACTGATCGCTTTTGGAAAACACACAGGCCTCTACGAGGTAGTGTAGAAGTTGCTAGATCTGAATCATCTCCGATCCCGAACTCTCTGTCCTCCCTGCACACCAATTGAAAATTCTTACTTTGACTTCGTGCACAAAGCTGTGCAAAATCACCGGACCGTCGTGCCACAAGATGAAGCCCTCTGTGACTACACGTTGGAGCTCCGGCGGAGAACGAAGGGAGCCGCTACCACTCCTCTACACAAGATCAACCGCGACTGAAATAAACCTGCTCTTCATATCTTTTAGGGTAAACTCGCTTGATATCCATTGTTTATTACGATTTGTATGTACTAGGCCTACTCTGTACCTGCGCTAGTTACTCCTTTAAAATTGTTAAATTTATTTGATGTTAAGCTTTCTTTGTAGCCGCCCCAAATTTGCTTGGTGCCTGTGTCAAATTTATTGTGTTACTTTGTTACTTAGATACTCTTTTAGACCAACCCCAGCCACGTTTAAACCTGCTGCGACTGCGTTTAAACTGCTCTTGTAACTCTTAATCTACGCGTCACCTACTTCACAACTCTTCGACCGCCCCACGGGGGAGTCTGCATTAACTTCGCGTTGGGACTCCGGTGGAACATAGAAGCAAATAATAAATAAATAAATAAATATGCGGGTTGTTGTGACATTTTCCGGGTTTGGAAATCTGGATAATTACGGATTCCCGTTATTGATTGGAAAATAATTAATTTGAATACGACGTATTAAACACATTTACTAGGTGCTGAAGAGCGTTGTCAGGAAGGTGTTTGATTTTATGGATGTGCACTCGGTCCGGCCCGGGGGAGGTCGATAGCATATTGTAGTTCATGGAGGGAGGAAGGTTTGTTGTAGAATTCTTCATTTGCGAAAGTCAAGTCAAAATGCTCACTATTTTTTAAGATCTTTTCCCGTTGGGAAGGAAATCGTGTACTTTGTTGATTGCGATATCTGGCTGAAAGTCTGAGCTAGTTTATCCGTGATATCCGCGTATGAAGAATAGGCAGTGTCTCCGTCCGACAATATGTAGATAGGTCACTCGGGGCCACTTTGGATACGTCTGATTTTTCCCCACTCTTGGGAAAATGGGGTGTTTCGATTGATTGTGTTAATTATTTGAGTACAGCTTTCTCGCTTCTTCTCCACGCTAAGTTTGCGAGGCAGTTTCCCTTTTCCAGGCTTCTCGGCTCCTGGGGGAATGTGCGCGGTGGAAGGCCCCGTAAATCCTTTCAGGCTGGTCCATTGTTTCTTGTACCTCCGGGCAACACCAAGGTTTTGGGAAAAAGGTTGAGGGTAAATATTGGGGAATGCAAGCGACAGCTGCACTTGGGAGTTTCTTGTATAGATGTATGACAAGGTCGCGCTCTGAAATTTCTTCGGGAAGGCTGTCCACATCGTCCCATGCGACATGTGTCGAGTATTCCTCCCAGCTGGCTTTCCGGTGGTTGAATCGAAGTTGTTTGGTCGGTTAGTAAGAAGCGATATGATCACTGGGTTGTGATCACTGTCATGTGTTGAAGGCAGGATTTGATTTGATTTGGGCCTCATGTTGAAGGCAGGACTCCCTAAACGAGTTGGGGTGCTAAAGTGGGGAAGCAGATTGATAAATCGATGGCGGTTTCACTTTCGAGGATGATCCGTGTGGGTTGTCCGTCGTTGAGAAGGATCAGGTTGTGAGTGTCTATGGTGTTGGCCGTTATCACTTTCCTTGGGCCTGTTCTTATGCATTCCCAACGCTTCTTGGTATCTGTTGAAGTCTCCAAGGAGAAGTACAGGATGTTGCAGTTGGTTAGGCAGATCGGTCATCAGTACCTCCGTGAGGCCGTGGTTTCGGGAGGAGTAGATAAATACCACCGTAATTGGTCGTGTAAATCAAATTTTTTCCCGTACCGATTGCTAACTGTTTTTCAGAGAATCCTCTAGATACCACAGGCTGGTCCCTAGTTTGTGCTGGGACCTTAAACCGCACGTTTGTTTTGCCTTTATATTGTTGGTCGTGTATCGTTAACTGTATAGTCACTATAGTCAGCTAGTAGGCCAGCAAGAGTGAGCCCCCTGGCCCCTGGTGCGAACCAGGGGGCCGATGGGGAGTTGAAAGAAACTCCAGTTAGGAAGGACCAGCATCCCCTCCAGAGTGCCAAAGACCAAGATTCCAACGGCCAAGAACGTCAGCCTCTCCAAGATGACCAGCGCCAACTCGGCAGCAGAAGACGACCGGAGAGACAACCGCATCGACGAGCCAACCAGGAACGTCTAGGAAATATTGAATCTATTAAGCAAGCGACCGGCCTCTTTGAGCAGGAAGCAGAAGTTTTCGCCACAGAACCTAGCACAATTGACGACTGTCTAACGAGACTCGAGGGTCATGTCAAGACCATTCTTCTCCATATCCACGAATTTGTAAAAAAACAACTTACTAAAGAACTCGCAACTTACGCAAGTATTTCCACCTCTACGTCCGACGACAACTTCGACAACTCTCCACCCTACCAAAACCCCAATCGAGCTCCAAGAGCTGCAAGGAGGGAGCAATACACGTCATCCTATGGTTACAACTTGTTCATCAATAGTTCTACCTTTCCCGAACACTTTAAGATCACGTTCGACGCCAATGACAGACCGGATATTTGTCAATACACTCTGCGAAAAGAGCTGGGCTCCTTTACCAGCCGCCCAGTCCTGAGCGTCGCCACCAGCGGCAACAAAGGCTTTGCCATCAGAGTAGACACAAAACTTCAATGTGACACGATTCTCTCCAAAAACAGACTGTGGAAAGCCATGCCAAATAGTGCCACACCCGACTTTCTCTACAAGTTCAGGTTTGATCTACTTTGAAGATATCCCGAAGGAGGAAATCGATGAGTTCATCACTGGACTCGTTCAATACAAAGATTCCGTTGTCGAAGCAAAGGTCGCATCGAGGATCACACCAAGGAGAGAGACTACCACAGCCCTAATACTAAAATTTCACTGCCCTACTCCACCAAAATATCTAGACATTCCCTTCTGCACCACCAAAACCAAGGTTACTTCATTCGAGAGACGTCCGATGCGATGTTATAAATGTCAAAAATACGGACACATGAGAGGAAACTGTAACGGTAAGCAAAGATGTTCATACTGCTCCCAAGACGACCAACTACAAACGGAATGATCCCCAGTCGTGCCAGTCCGAGGAATAGCACTGGTTTTATTGCCAGGTAGACGGACACCCCACCTGGCACAGAGATTGCCCAGAGGAGGAGACGGAGAGAGCGATCCTCCAATACCAGATAGATCACGGGGTCGGGCGACGAGAGGCTGTAATATCAATGCGCTCTTCCCAGAATGACCCTCCTACCCAAGAGAGGAGATCGGCATCATTTTCCACCCACTTCCTCATAAAGTTTAACAAAAGTGGTGCAAGCAATGTTGTCTTCTCAACTAATCCATTCATAATGATGAAGTCGCCTTCGTCACAGAACGTGAGCAAAGTAACGCTATACAAAAGATTACCTACATAAACAAACTCAAAGTTACAGTTGAAATACATCCGTCCTTCCGCGATACCAGACGAATTATGTACACCTCCCGTTACACGCCTAAAACCGACCTCGGTGCTTTCGCTGAAGGTCTAGCTGAAGACTACGGAGCTACCAAAGTCCGTCAAGCAACGTGGGTAAAATCACGTAATGCAAGTTCTACTGCATACCAAATTACCTTCCCGGGAAACGATGCACCGGAATTCATAGTAATACCGAGTGAACAAGGAAGAACCAAAATCTACCCAGTTGCAACATGGCCCCCAATGTGCAAAAAATGCCTTGAATATTGCCACGTCATCGCATACTGCCAGCCACATACACCCCAACATTGCAAGAAGTGCGCTAGCGAGCACGACAGAAAAGACTGAACAGCCCGCCACCCTAAATGCTACCACTGCTCATGCTTCCACGAGGCAGGCGACCGCGACTGCCCAAGTACACATGGACCAAATAGAAATAACAATCATACAAAACGAACGCAGAGTTACACGGAATCAAGCCATCCAAATCTGGAAAGACAATAACCCAAGCCGCCTCAATTCTATCAAAGCAGTCAAATCAACAATCCAACCAAACTCCCCCGACGACATCCACACATCATCAAAACAACATTGTATCAAGACCCCAACACTCCTACCTGGCTGTAGTGCTTCCTCACTCAGCCCAGCGACCGCCCCCGCACCAGAGACGCACAGCCCTAGGAATGTTTATGCAGAGACCAGGAGGACGACGAGATGGATGCATCCCCCGCAGCCGACCACGCAGCAAGGCTGAATACTATAAACACGAAAAGGCAAAGAGATGAGGAAACCTCCGATATCCAGGCGCCAAAGAGCAAAAAGATCAGTAACAACTCTCAAATGAAGGCCCGCCAGCACCAAAACTCAGAACTACCTCCACCTATCTCAAATGCGGCTTCATTCTTTTAAAACCACTGCGAGGGACACGATCTCCCGTAAACAAACCCGACACACGAGTACGCCACCAGCGAGAACGATCACGGCCTCGCTGACAGCGCTAATCTCAAAGAGCTCATACGCGAGACCTCTGCACAGCCAGTCATCCTACCTGGCCCAAATACCTTGCACATCACACAACCACAAACACAGATAGAAAAAGGCTACCACAAAAGAAGAGCACGCTCGCTCACAAAGCAAACACAAAGAGCACACACCCTCGTCTTCCCACAAGAGCTCTCACAGCCGCGACCGCAAAAACAGATACTCCCGGGAACACTACTGACCCAGAACCCCTGGGTAAACTCAAAAACGCGAGCACCACCAATGCTCCAGCAAATTACGCGACCACTCTAGATCATCAAGGTCAGAGTGCAAACAGCCTTCAAAATGAACACCTCCAATGAAACTGCCAGAGACTCTGAAACAAGAAGGACTAATTTCTATCCTCAATCGCCACCCATAAGCCTTTGGTGATGAGCCTCGACGAGATCTAACTCCAAGAGACCGCTACCTTCAGAATCCCCCAATATATCATTCACCGCCGCGAAGGCCACATCAACGTGACTGCTCACGGCGGAGTGGCACTTATGATCCACCAAAGTCTACCTCGTCTCCCCCTTCCCCTGAGGACAGAATTCCAAGCTATCGCCATAAAGATATGCGTCTCAAGGCCAATAACAGTAGTATCCATCTACTCATCAGGAAGCCATGACCTCTTGAAAGCACTAATGACCGAATTGCTAAAACAACTGCCCTCACCAATACTCCTCCTTGGACACTTCAACAGCTACCACGAAACAAGCGGATGCATGAGAACAGACCCCAGGGGAGTGGTAATGGCTAACACCATAAACACGCACAACCTGGTCCTTCTCAACGAAGGGCAACCCACCCGAATCACCTCCGAAAGTTAAATTGCCATCGATTTATCCATATGCTCCCCTACTCAGGCACCCCAACCCGTTTGGGGAGTTCTGCCTTCAACACACGACAGCGACCATAACAAAGTCATCATATCGCTTCTTACCAACCAATCAAGGAATCCTGCCCAATAAGAACTTCGATTCAACTACCGGGAAGCCAGCTGGGCGGAATACTCAGCACACATCCCGTGGAGTGATATTGACAACACCCCCGGAAACATTGCGGAACACGAAATCGTCGCCCAACTATACGAAAAGTTTCAAGCTGCAGCCGAGACAAGCATTCCTTAATATGCCCCTTTAACCTTCTTTCCAAAACCATGGTGGTACCGAAAGATGGAAGAATCAAGAGATAAGCGTGAAAAGCTATACCATGCTTACCGACGGGCACGGTCCCCAGAAACCGAGTAGCGTGGAAAATGGTATCTGCTGTATACCGAAAACTCCTAGTTGAGAAGAAACGTGAAAGCTGGGCTCAATTAGTCTATACTATTAATCGAAACACCTCCCTCTCCCAGGTGTGGGAAAAAATTTGACGTATTAAGGGAAAACCCGAGCGACCTATTAACATCCCTTCTGACGGAGGCTGAACTTATTCTTCCCACGTGGAAATCGCAACCAAACTAGCTCAGACGTTTAGCCAGATTTCGCAATCAACAAATTACACGACTGCTTTCCAACGGGAGAAGGACTTGCAAGAAAGCGAACATCTTGACTTTACATCTAGAAACGATGAGGCCTACAACAAATTTTTCTCCCTCCACGAACTACACCGCGCTCTAGACCATACACGTGAAACTTCACCTAGGCCAGACAGGGTACACATCAACATGATCCACAATCTCCCAGATGGCGCCCTTGAGCACTTATCAAAAGTGTTCAACACTCTGTACTCAAACTCATTTTTCCCCGATCAATGCCGGGAATTCATAATTATCCCAATTCCCAAACCCGGGAAAGTCCAAGGTGACCCACATAACTATCGCCCCATCGCTCTTACCAGCGTCCTCAGCAAGACCATGGAAAGGATGATAAATTCGCGCCTTGTCGACTACCTCGATATACATGCAGGCCTGAACAGCATCCAGTGTGGCGGCCGCAAGCGCCACTCAAACGACGGACCACCTTGTAAGACTGGAATCTGACATTAGACAGGCCTTTGTCCGAGGAAAACACGTGGTTTCCATTTTTTTCGACGTGGAAAAAACATACGACACTACCTGAAAATATGGCATCATGAAGGATCTCCACCGCAAAGGACTGAAAGGCCACTTACTAACTTATATCCACAGTTTTTTTCAAAATCGCACATTCAGGGTTAAGGTCGGTGACGCCCTGTCACCATCCTATCCGCATGAAATGGGCGTCTCCCAAGGAAGCGTCCTCAGTGTCACTCTTTTTATACCCAAAATCAACCAGATAGCAGACATTCTCCCGCGCGACGGAAGATTGCTTTCATCACTATACGTGAACGACTTACAAAGCTACAGGCACCCTAGCCTCCTAAAAATTCAACAGGAACTCCCGTAATGTCTAAACCTAGTCGGGAACTGGACCTCCTTGAACGGATTCCGATTCTCGCCCTCCAAAACAATAAGCATGCACTTTACTCTTGTGCCCGACTTACACCTAAAACCAGCCCTAACGCTGAACAATACTCCGCTGGTTTACGAGGAATCAATAAAATTCCTCGGTCTTGTGTGGGACTCTAAACTCACATGGCGACCTAATATTGCAGCCCTGAAGACTTATCCTCTCAGTATCATTCATGAAATTCGGAGCCGATATGGACACCGACATGACGTTTTTCAGAAAAATAATACGCTCGCACATTGACTATGGAGCAATTGTTTACGGTTCAGCAGCTAAAACCACCCTTAAACCTCTCTCCATCATAGTAAATAATGCCCTGCGTATCACAACAGGTTCGTTCCGTTCCACACCCATCGAATCCCTGAACGTGCTTGATAACGAGCTACAGTCTATTTCAAGACAAGGAGCTACATCAATAGCCCAGCACTCTGTGACGTCACCAACATTCATGATAAACGCCTCTTTGCGGCTAAGAAGAACATATACCACCCTTTTCTCTACGCATGGACAACTTACTGATCTCGCTGAACATTAATCGCAATCCAATCAAGCCTTCATTCTTCTATCGAATTCTTCAAATCAACACACCCCAAATCAACAACCCCAACCAACACGTACCGCCGAAAATTCTCACGACTACATGATGAACAGTACTCTGAGCAACGCCATATATAAACCGACGGCTCCAAAACAACGGACGGAGTGGGAGCAGCTGTCGTAGGCGAAGGGAACTCACGATTCGGCCACCCTACCCCATGAGGCCTCTATATTCTCTGCAGAGCTACTCGCACTCGAATTGGCCATCTCCATTATCAAAAATGACCGCCTTCCCAAAAATGTTATATTTTCAGACAGTCTGAGTGTTTTCACCGAGCTGAAAACTTTGCACTTCGACCACCCCGCCCTTAGAAAAATACAACAAGACCTATTCAAGATGTCCGAGGCGGGCCAGGCGGTCGAGTTCTGCTGGATCCCTGGTACGCGAGAAAAAGAGGGAACGAGCGCGCAGATTCCCTCGATAAACGTTTGTCAACCCAGCAAGAACAATTCATTTTCATACATTACCGAGACTGGTTCCCGATCATCAACTCTGGTATAACATCACGATGGAACGACTCCTGGCAACAGAGTGGACAAAAAACGCATGCAGTTAAACCATCCGTGGGAGAGTGGGACACCATGTTTTCTAATAGAGGGGACCAATTGATCATTAACAGTCTATGCACAGGATACACGTGGATAGCTCACAACCACCTAATGGACGTTGACATGGGACCGGACGCACCACCATGCTCCTGTTGCCACCAATTGACAATCAGCGTGAAACACTTACTTATGGATTGTGATACACTCGCAGCAGCCAGACGAGCCTCCTTGAGCCCTCCGTGCCACCTGCAACGCTTACTTACAGAAACAGAACACCGAAAAATCTGATCGCTTTTGGAAAACACACAGGCTTATATCATGCCGTGTGAAAGTAACGAAGTCTGAAACATCTCTGATCCCGAATTTGCTGTCCTCCTTGCATATTAATTGATAATTTTAACTTTTACTTCGTGCACGAAGCTGTGCAAAATCAACGGATCGTCGTGCCCAAAGGGGGAGCACTTGGTGACTGCACGTTGAAGCTCCGGTGGAGAACAGAGGAGGCTTCTACTACTCTACGTTAAACCTACTCTGTATATATGTGAAATTTACTTTGTGTCTATATTAAATTTACTTCGTATGTATTTGCGTTAGGACTACTCTGTATCTGCGTTAGACCTGCATCTGCGGTAAACCTACTCTGTATATATGTTTAATTTACTTAGTATCTATATTAAATTTACTTTGTATTTGCGTTACGCCTACTCTGTATCTGCGTTTGACCTACTCTGCATCTGCGGTAAGCCTACTCTGTATATATATTGAATTTACTCTGTATCTATGTTAAATTAACCTACTCTGTATCTGCGCTAAACCTACTCTGTACCTGCGTTAAACCTACTGTGTTTACGTTGAACCTACTCTTAATCTACGCTGCATCTACACTGCCACTCTCAAAGTGCCCTACGGGGGAGTCTGCATTAACTTCGCGTTGGGACTCAGGTTGAAAATGGAAGCAACTACTATTACTAATGTAATTGGTCTTGAGATACATACATTCACTGCGACAGCTTAGAGTTCTGTTCTCAACGGGAGGAGGTGATGAGGTGTTCTTTGATGGATCATAAATGCCACTCCGCCGTGTGCAGTCACATTATTGTGACCTTTCGCGACGGTTTTGGGGAGGATGGATGATTATTCATTATTCATCTAACAGATCATTAACACTTTATTTTAGTATTTTATTATTTCTTCTTGCTTGGGCTCTATTATTTTTCTCTGCTCTTTTTTCATGGTGATAAATTTTGAATTGGTTATAATTATTATATGTATCGAGGTTGGTTGAGACAAGGTGACCCAGGGAGGGGAGGCTTTCGTGGTACCAGCGGGACTCGAGGACCCGGGGTTTCGAGAATCCGGGGGACTTAGGAGACCAGGTGGATTTGGGGGGATCCACTTGGACCTTTCTGGGGCCCTTTGGGACACCCTTGAGACCCTTTAGGACCTTTTTGAGAAACTGTGGGACCCTTTAGAGGCTCCTCTGAATCCTGGAACCTCTGCTCTCCCCTCCCAGCGCTGTAAAACCCATACACAGAAAAATGTTCATGTGAGATGCTTGAGTAGAACAATTAACCATTACAGTCCGCGGATTTCTGGCGCAGAGGGCGAGGGTCGCGTCGAGGCTGGTCGAGGTGCGTCGAGATCAGTCGAAACATGTTGAAGCGAGTCGAGTTGGTCGATTGGGGTGGATGGATGCTTATTCATTTTATAGATCATTAACACTTTATTTTAGTATTTTATTATTTCTTCTTGCTTGGGCTCTATTATTTTTCTCTGCCCTTTTTTCATGATGATAAACTTT
>SDVV010043570.1:0-10239 GCA_016164225.1 Gammarus roeselii
TTATATTAACCCAACTTGCGTGAATAGGTACAATTCGGCTATTTTTAAGGATCCAACTATAGTTCTTATTTGAAAAGGTGAGAAGACCGTCGTTTTGTGAAATTGTAGTGATGTTACAGTGCTTAGTAATGATCTGCTGGAAGTTATAGTGATGTTACAGTGCTTAGTAATGATCTGCTGGAAGTTATAGTGATGTTACAGTGCTTAGTAATGATCTGCTGGAAGTTATAGTGATGTTACTGTGCTTAGTAATAATCTGCTTGAAGTTTTAGTGATGTTACAGGGCTTAGTAATAATCTGCTGGAAGTTATAGTGATGTTACAGGGCTTAGTAATAATCTGCTGGAAGTTATAGTGATGTTACAGTGCTTATTAATGATCTGCTGGAAGTTATAGTGATTTTACAGTGCTTAATAATGATCTGATGAAAGTTGAAGTGATGTTACAGTGCGTAGTAATGATCTGCTAGAAGTTATAGTGATGTTATAGTGCTTAGTAATGATCTGCTGGAAGTTATAGTGATTTTACAATGCTTAGTAATGATCTGATGAAAGTTGTGGTGATGTTACATTGCTTAGTAATGATCTGATGGAATTTGTAGTGATGTTACATTGCTCAGTAATGATCTGATGGAAGTTGTTGTGATGTTACAGTGCTTAGTAATGATCTGTTGGACGTTGTAGTGATGTTACAGTGCTTAGCAATGATCTGAAGGAATACCACCAATTCAAGTGTATCCAAATGAAAGTATCATCACTGCAGATGGCACAGTATCAAGATGGCCCACTGTTACTATGGTCCATTTGGAAGAGTTGGTACCATGAGGCACAATTCAATGTGAAGCGTGAACCAGACAGGAAGAAATCATTATCTTAGTTAATGAAATGAATATTATTTCATTATTGTGCAATAATTACTCTATTTTGGAAAAAATATTGATAAGCCTGAATTATGATGTAAGCTGCCTATAGCAGTGCAAGTCACAAACAAGGTAGATAATGTTATTGACTATCACCCTGTGAGATCCTAGAATAACACAAGTCAATATCTTTATATATTAACTGTACATGATACCAATGTTACAATCATGAAAGACTTAATAATGTACATCAGACATCAATGATACAAAAAATACACTTGTCAACAATGCAAGTTTAGAGGCTTTGAGCGCGCAGAGAAGTGAAGCCCGCGTAGTCCGGCCAAACATGCTTTGTTCAAGTCACTCGGACTAAACAAGTGCCAAATTCAAGCCGTACCCGTACAGAACAAGCCACCGTGTGCAAGACAAGTAACCGTACAAAATAGCGACCGTACAAATCAGCGACCGTCAGCCAAAGCAGCCAGGGGATGACAGCTCATATTCTCGTCATCCCCTGCTTAAAAAGCAGTACAATCCGTGTTTTTGTAAGGGCTCAGAAATTCAGTACCTCGGTGCTGTTTAGTTCAATGGAGCTCTCCATTTAGTTGGGACAACAGAATTGCCGCTATTTGTTCAACAAAGTTCGAGCCCTCTGTTCTACAGAGAAGAAGCCCCCTGTTCGAAGTGGGTATAGTTCAGCACCACCTGTGAGACCAGCTGCAAGCGTGTTCCTAACACATGAACAAAACTGTTTCCTCCATTGGAGGAGCCTCTTTTCGGACCAAAATATTGAAACGTAACAGCTTCACGTAACAGCTTCACGTAACAGCTTCACGTAACAGCTTCACGTAACAGCTTCACGTAACAGCTTCACGTAACAGCTTCACGTAACAGCTTCACGTATAAGCTTCACGTATAAGCTTCACGTAACAGCTTCACGTAACAGCTTCACGTAACAGCTTCACTCAAGAGTTACCACAGCACGCTAAAGTTCTTCATACAAAGACAGCCACCAAGTCGAAAGGTTCTGTGAAAAGTTAGGTTAAAAATTTTTGAAGCACGGACTCTCACACGGCCTTGGTACATAGACAATCAAAAGTTGAGAGTAAACAATCAACAGTTGACTTCAGATTTACACTAAATCTTTGCAAATCAACAACCAGAAATGATGGTAGACCAAAAACCCCGCATGATAGATTGGTCCAACAATTTTGCTATCAAAATCCTTGATGCAGTGGTTAAATGTAGCTGTTCTCAGTGGGACGGAAGGCAATTTATTGCAATGACGATATGAGCAGTCATTTGACTATAAATGTAGTGCAGCACGGTCGTTACTTAGCCTCATAGAAATGCATTAGCAATGATCGCGCAGTTCCATACATGCATCAACAATGATATTGCAGTTCCGTGAAAGCATCAGCACGATATTGCACTTCCATGAAGTCATCAGCATGATATTGGTGTTTCAATAATATTGCAGTTGCATGAATGCTAAAACAATGATACTGCAGTTCCATAAATGCAACAAGAAAGATATTGCGGTTCCATAAATGTTTCTGCAATGATATTGCAGTTCCATAAATGCATCAGCAGGATATTGCAGTATCGTCAGTGTGCTGGCACCGTTAAAATCGTCGAGAAATATACAAATTCCACTTAAATTTCTGATCTGTCAGCCCCCATGTCCTGCCATCCCCCTTCTGGCAGGTGTCGTGAAGTGACATGGATGTCGTTAACGGACTTAGATATTTAATTAGAGCCTCATTCTTTCTCTCTTGCGTTGTTAACGAAGAGTGGCTACTCGAGCACTTTGCCAACACGCAGCCGCGGAGCAGAACCGTTAGTGAACCACAGCCTCATGTTCCTTACACCAGCTCCCGGGCCCACTTCTGACTTCCACAGACAAAGAACTGAAGACAACAAGCGATTCGAAAGAGCATCTTATAACACGCAAACACCGTCTACGGCAACAAGCAAGCCCCGGCAACTGCAAGAGCAGCAGCAACAACAAAGCAACAAAATTGCAGGGTAACTCACCCTGGTGTCCGGTCTGTTGTGGCCGGCTGTCTGTCCAGTAGCGACGATCATGCGGTTGGGATGCACCGCCAAACTGCACGAAAAAGACATCATTGCCAGTACATTTATCGTTAGCATTAAAAAATACTGAAGCTTCAAATCGCAAACTTCAATCGTTTCTGAGCAAAGATGCTCCAGATTAGGGGTCATATCATAATATGAAACAAACTGGATTAGCAGATTATCACACAGACACCGCTCCGAATCATCCATGATGGAGTTGGCTGACGGCAAGGCGCTCCTCTTATACACTGACATTCAAACAACTTAACCCTTTTGCGCTAAAGGGTCCGGCCAGAAGACCGCGCAACACACCCTTGGTCATGAGTGAGGTTCGGGGTCAGAATTAGCAGCAGGGCCCAACAGTGTTCCTGGTTTAGTCCTGCTACGTCAAAGTGACCCCTCCCCCCCACGGCCAACCCATAACCCGTTTCTCAACGCGATGCCAAGGGCGGGAAAACACATCAGGGCCGCGTCAAAAAATAATCCATACACAACCATTCTCCCCTCCCGCCTATCCATTACACGCTCTCTCGCTACCTCCACACTCATGTCTCTCCTTCTGAACGCCTGCTTCACGCCATCCATCCACACAAACTTCGGTCTACCTCTAGTCCTACGTCTACTCACCTCCGCCTTCATAGCCTTTTCACCAATCTCCCCTTATCCATCCTCACCATGTGCCTAAATCATCTCAGAGCCCGCGAATCTACTCCGTCGTCAAATTTCTTTACCATCTCAATTCTCATACAAATATTGAACTCGCCAATAACTCTCTATTTAGGAGGACACTAATTTTACTTGCATCGACACTCATCGAACATCTCATTACTTTATTTTAACCCACATTAATTCGAAGCTTCCTCCTCTCACAGTCTACCAAACTCAGACACCAGCCTACACAAGTTCACCTGCGAATCCGCCATTCGTGCCGTATCATCCGCCAACAGTAACCGACTCAGTTGCCAACTACGCCCTCTTGATTTCAACAGCTCTAAGCCACGACCCATTGCACTGACGTTCACCTCCCCGACCACTACATCCATGTAAAGATAAACAGCCAGGGAGACAGTGCAGCCTTGTCTCCGTCCCACTTTCACTGTGAACCAAGCCTTCACCTCGCTCCCCACTCTGACACATGCTCTGCTGCCAACATAGAAACTCTGGACCGCTTCAAACAGATTTCCACCCACTCCATGAAAACACAACAGCTTTCACAGCGCTTCCCTGTCAACCCGGTCTTAGGCGTTTTCCAGATCCAAGTAGTCCCAGAACACATCCTTTTCTTCGCAAGGTACTTCTCACAGGCCTGTCTCACTGCACTACTGTGAGACAAGCCTGTGAGAAGCCACACTGTTCCTCGCCAATTGCACCATCCGTAGTCTTCAATCCATTTGGTAAGTACTCTCCCGAACAACTTACCGATCACACATAACAGACTGATACCCCTCGAGTTGCAACATTCATTTTGATCTCCTGTGCCATCATACAGCGGAACGATGGAAGCCCTGCGTTACTCAATCTGCACCACGCCTCACCAGCCATTCGACAATCGGTACTCACTCCTTTTCAGGCACTTGGTAGCAACGTGTCCAAGCCAAGGGCTTTCCCTGCTTTCATCACCTCCATCGCCTCCTGCACCTCTTCCTTGGTAATTACCGCGTTAAGTCACACTCCCAAAACCGGCACCCGTGCACCACCACCCACAGTAACAATGTCAGTCTCTCTGACATCTTCGACTTTCAACAACTCGTCACAAGACCATCACCACTTTCTAACAACATTTGGCGGTATTCCTCGTTCACAGAATCTTATTTTTCGGTCTCCTCTTTTCTAACCCTCTTCACCTCTTTCCAGAACATTTTTTGTTCGCCTCAAAATTCCGGAACCAAACTCCACCTTGCATCATTGTCTCCTTAGGCCACCAGCGACCTCACTTGCAACCCCTCCTCAAAAGCACTTCCTTTCTGCTCCACCGTCAGTTTGACCTCGTCGTTCCACCGCTCGCAGCTTCTTGTTTTTGCACTCGCGTACACCTCACACATTTTTGGACATCTCCACAACGCATCTCTGAACGTCTTCCAGTCCTCCTCAACATCTCCCAGGTCCTGCCCACTCACGCTGTCATATTCCTCCCTCAATGCCTGCTGGAACTTCTTCGCTCTGCTTTCCACATCCAGTTCACTCGTCTTCACTACCTCTCTTCCTCCTTCCACTCTTATGTTCCCCTTCCACCTCTACTCCACTCTTAATCTTCCGTCCACCAGCTGATGGTCTGACATTCCTCCACCCTCCCCTCTCAACACCAGCACACCCAACAGCCTCCCCACTACTCTTCTCGAGACCCGCACAAAGTCCATCAGCGTTCTCACCACCACTTGACAATGGGCCATCCATCTCAAAGTGTACTTGTGGATATCTCGCTTCTTGAACAAGCTGTTTCCAGCCACCAGCTCCCGT
This sequence comes from Gammarus roeselii, assembly GCA_016164225.1. NCBI lineage: Eukaryota > Metazoa > Arthropoda > Malacostraca > Amphipoda > Gammaridae > Gammarus > Gammarus roeselii. The sequence continues at coordinate 5,395 of SDVV010043570.1, forward strand.
TTCAAGCACAGGCCAATCAGGCTTTATCCAGTGCCTTTCTACCGGGAACGTTGTACCTCCTCACTGTAGTGGGATGGCCTTTTGCCATCTCAACTTTTTGTTCTTCTGAGCAGTATAGAGTGGCGCTCTGTTAACGTGAAACGCAGGGAGCAGAGCCTGACTCTGCTTGGGGAGGATGTTGCAATCCCCCGAACCCGAGCATGTTGTCAAAAGTAGTTGTAGCTTTAATCGCTTCGAACCTTCATGTTAGATAATCCGTTATGCTTGAATTTAAAATAAAAGCTCATGATGTGGTTAATATTAGTCTTTTCCGTTCAGGGTATTCCTTTTGTGTATTGATCGAGTGTATCTGGAAGAAGTTCTGTAGCTTCACGCAAAACTAGTTTTTGATCGCCTTATTGATTTGCATTATTGTGTACACCTGTGTTTATTCAAGAAGTAGAAATTCTGGTGAAACTCATGATAGTTGAGGATGAGTTGAAGCCCTGCAAAGTTGACTGTCACTCAAGATTGCCTTCAAGACTTCAGTGGTGTTGCCAGGATCCAACTTAGAGCCACCAACCATCAACAATTCAAGGTGGTTATTGAGTTACAACATCCAAGCCACCTTCGTCAACCAGAAAGAACTGGTTGCAAATTGAGTCTAGCCCGGTGCCAGAAGGACGTTGGCTACGGTGCACTGAAGGGCATTGTCACTCTAGTCTAACCCATAAATTGAGTGACTTAGGCCAATTTGAAACCATGTAACTTAGGGTGTAATGGGCACGTTTGCAATTTTTGTAACTAGGGCTTAGTTGTCGTGTCAGCAGACTGATTTTGCTATTGCTATTGCTGTGTTGTTGCCTATTGTTCATATATTGTAGAAGGTAGCCGCGTCTTGCATATTGTAATACAGATACAGACACTAGGCCGAAATCCCCCAGCAAGGACGGTGGTCGACGGCAAGGCGCACTTCACACTCTCATACACTCACACTCGCATTGTAATGCTTTTAATAAATGTATTAATAAAGATTGAACAAAAAACAATAAAGTGCAAACCAACTTCCCCAAGGTGGTTGGGAGTGGACGTAGGTGAGGTGGAATCCACATCTAGCCGGTTGGGAAGTTGGTCCCTCTAGTACACAATCATTATTCTGAATAGGCTTGCGTCTTGATGCCAATCTAGCAAATGTGTAAATAATCTTCATTGTGTCTGTCAAGCTACGACTGACGGGCTTCCCAGTGGTCGAACCGATTTAGCTATTGCGGCGCAAATCAAATTAAACATTGTTTGACCATTTGGATCTTATGTGCATGCAGTAAAGTATGTAAACGTTTGTATTCGGTCTAATTGCGTGCACCCATTTCACCGCCACCACATTCTCCACCACTACTTCACCAACTGTCGCATTCAGGCCACACTGTCGTGACTGATGAGATTGAATGTAAAGTTTGGTCTCACAGAACGTAGTTCAGTTCAGTTGTAACCTCCGCAATGAGGTTACAGTAGCAAGATTAGATTAGAGTGTCAAGGCTTTGTTACAGTAGCAAGGCTGAGGGCAAATAACCGAAATGTGACCCCGATATTTATACTCAGCCCGCGGCGAAAGACCCGAAGACTCCGCAACGCACCGATAGTAAAAAGACTGATTCGGAGCTAAGGAAAATAAGAATACGAGGATCCCATGCATGTGGTATGCCCCCTCGCCGCAACCTCACGTATGAGAAAACAACAATGGATAGAGAAGGTATACATAAAGGATGAGTGCAACACTCAAAGGTTATATGGGCTCGGGTATGTACGACGGCGTTCAGGGGAGATGAAGCTCCCAACCATGTGTAGAACAAGACTACCTACATTAATGATCAACCATGATGGTCCACAGTCATAATCACACGTCCTCCCCCATTTCAATCCCAAGCTCCCCTTGCCACGCCTCCGCGCCTACCACTTGATGTCGTCGGTGTGTCCGAGGTAGTGGCGCTGCATCTGGTCCTCGACGCTGTACAGCACTGCCACGGCGGCCACGAAGTACAGCAGCTCGCCCGTGGGCAGCTGCTGCAGGTTGTTACGACAGTCGCGCCCTCTGACGGGGAAAGAAGGGAAGATAAATAAATAATACAAAACTCCTGCCAAATAATCGGACAAGGGAGAGCGTATAACCAGTTCAAATGTAGCATTACCAGGTGCTAATCAAATTCGAGTAATTGCGTAAGGGATATAAAGATGATATACAGATGCAGGGAAAACTATTTGAACATGTAAATCCGAGATTATCTTATTACATTAAAATGGACTAGTTTATGACCTAATACATTCCTGTGAACAGTAACCTGAACCATTAGAAAAAAGCATTCAATATTGAACCAGGAAATTTAACCAAAATAATATTTTTGTCCAGCCTCTGGTGCACTTTTTTACACATTTACCATATAATAATCCTCAATAAAGGCCTCACCAGACCTCCCTCTATGGAGGACCTTGCCGCTACCTGTATCCATAGACCCAGTCGAGCTCGAGGCGTGCGGGGGGCGGAGGGGCGGGTGTGGCGGCAGTGTACGTGTTGCGGAGATGGCTTGGCACACACAGCGTAACGGGACGGCCACGAATGAACACCCGCACCACGCCCTCGTCGGCGAGGTAGTGGGGGTCACGTCTCGACCTGGGAGGGGATGGGTCGATTGGTGATGCTTGCAGGATAATAGACCTAGTAGAGTGGGTAGAAGAGCAATATTTAATTAGAGGTGTACCGATACACGAATATAGGCATACACCTATACTCCATTTCGAGGAGACATCGATACACTGATACTCTAAGGAGACGATGCCGATAATAATACTTGCACGTAGGTCCTCATAACCTCAAGCACGACGATTCAATGTCCCGAAACTCGTTCATGTCACCAAAAAAGAGATTAGTGTCCTCCTAAATGGAGAGTTGTTGGAAGAAGTTCAGTGTTTCAAGGATCTGGCCTCCCATGTGGAGAAAACTGAATCAGTGGAAACTGAGGTGAAGTCGCGAGTGAAGGAGGGGTGTGAAGTGTTAGGTACACTGAAGAGCGTAATGAGCTGCAGGACGTTGGGGATGGAAGCAAAGAGAGGGCTGTACGAGGGTGTCGTTGTCCCAACTGTCCTATACGGAGCTGAGACTTGGGAGGTGAGAGCAGAGGAGAGAAGAAGGTTGAGTGTTTTCGAGATTAAATGTTTGAGGAGCATGGCTGGAGTGTCGCTGAGAGACAGGTTCACTATCGACGTGGTTCGCATCAGAACGGGGATGGTGAAGAATTTGGTGGACAGAGTTGATTCGCGTGTTCTGAGATGGTTCGGGCACATGGTGAGGATGGATGAAGAGAGATTGCTGAAGAAGGTGTTGAAGTCAGAGGCGAGTGAACGCAGGCCTAGCGGGAGACCGAAGTTTGGGTGGATGGATGGTGTGAAGCAGGCGTTAGGAAGGAGAGACGTGAGTGCGGAGGTAGCGAGAGAGCGTGCACTGGATAGGCTTGATTGGAGAATGATAGTGAAGGGATGAGTTTTGACGTTGCTGATGTGCTCTCCCGCCCTACGCAAATCGTGAGAGACGGGATGGTCGTGGGCGAGGGAGGGGGGGAGGGGGCTCGGTCGTCATGACGCAGCAGGGGTAACCAGTCACGCTGTCGGGCCCTGCTGCCGACACTGACCTCGAACCGCACTCATGACCCGGAGGGTGTGTTGCGGGGTCCCCGGCCAGACCCTTTTGCGCAAATGAGCTAAGGTGTGCGAGTGTATGAGAGTGTGAGGTGCGCCTTGCCGTCGGCCACGGCCCTTGCTGGGGGACTTCGGCCTAGTGTCTGTATCTGATTAAAGACTTGAAAAGTTGCAAGCAATGTGACGATGCTGACAAGATAGACGACAAAATGCTAGGTATGATATTCCACACTATCTCGTACAAGAACCTACACAGTATGCTCAAGCTATACAATGCATTTTTTAGACCGCATCTCGAGTATTCCGTTCAATTCTGATCTCCATGTCTACGAAAAGACGTTATTAAGTTAGAGATGGTTCAACGTAGAGCTACCAAACTTATCCCTTCGCGGCAGAATAAATCGTACGAAGACAGGCTACATGAACTCAATCTTAATTCGCTAGAGAAACGTCGAGTCAGAGGCGACATGATTGAAGTGTGGAAGATTATGAAGGGTAAAGAAAACGTCGACCGAGCGAGCCTTGTCACTCTAGATACGAACGGAGTGACTAGGAACAATGGATACAAAATGTTTGGGAAACGTTTTTCACTAGATATCACGCGCAATTTCTTCACGTATAGAGTTTCCTTTTCTTGATGTAATAAAAACAGAAAAGGCACATGAAGCTCTCTTAGACGTACTACTTCAAAACCTATCCTCTTGCTATCAAAAGGCAATCTAGATTGGGCCAATTGACTTGGTGTTATCTCCCTACACTTTTAAACACTTGTAATACATTTCGTTTATAATTCCATAAAATTGTGCTATCTAGCTTTCTAGTAAGTTGTTACAAGGAAATAAAATAAAAGACATCATTCACAACGACGGAACTATTCTCTCTGCCAGCCTCGTCTGTTACTTGTAGAAAGAAACAACAACGGAACTATCCTCTCTGCCAGCCTCGTCTGTTACTTGTAGAAAGAAACATCAACGGAACTATCCTCTCTGCCAGCCTCGTCTGTTACTTGTAGAAAGAAACATCAACGGAACTATCTTCTCTGCCAGCCTCGTCTGTTACTTGTAGAAAGAAACAACAACGGAACTATCCTCTCTGCCAGCCTCGTCTGTTACTTGTAGAAAGAAACATCAACGGAACTATCCTCTCTGCCAGCCTCGTCTGTTACTTGTAGAAAGAAAC